>PVHX01005366.1:100437-113512 GCA_004024805.1 Geosciurus inauris | reverse complement strand
ATGATGGAGATTTGGGCCTATTTTTTCTTCTATTAGACGTTGGGTTTCTGGTCTGATTCCCAGGTCCTTGATCCACTTTGAGTTGAATTTTGTGCATGGTGAGAGATAGGGGTTTAGTTTCATTTTGCTGCATATGGATTTCCAGTTTTCCCAGCACCATTTGTTGAAGAGGCTGTCTTTTCTCCAGTGTACGTGTTTGAAAAGCCATTTAAATTCTTATGTTGGCTGTTAAGTTTTGGAATAGAAGACATTAAGCTCCAATCGTTCATTTCCCTGGACTTTGGTGCCTCGTTATTAGACTCAACCCCAAGAATTTAATTCTTCAAGACAAATGCATGAAGCTTATGAGATATTAGATGACATGAGCAAGACCTTTTTATATAGAGCACGTCTCCTAGCCCTTGTTTTTGTGGTTTTTTACTCTTCTTCAGAAAAGGAGTCTGTGTCAAATGCATCCCCCCGTCAGGTGTGACTGTCATTTAGGGGTCAAATTAAAGACTATTCAACCAGAACTGTGACAACTACAGAACCTAGCCTTTAGCAAGCCTCTTCTCTAGAGACTTATAGAGCAGCTGCTAAGGGGTTTCACTTAATTGCATAGCTTTACAAAACATTCTGCCTTTGTGTCCTGTCAACGATTAAATGTGGCCTGTCATGCAAGCACTTCACTGCCATCTCAAGTATTTCTCTCATCTTAGCTCATGTGGTATCATAGATAATGGCACTTTGCTAATTGCATTGAAAAATAATTTTCCTCTTATTCTCTCTTCTCTTTCCAAATAATTAATTTACTTTTATGAGAACTGGTTTAATTTTTTGTTTTATTTTTGCAATAAATAGCATGATCGAGCAATATTCCCTTGTAGCTGACATCATCAGTTTCTATGACTGACTTATCTTATAGAGCAGCAAATACATAGTAGTCTTCCCACCAGAAATTAGAAAATGCATTTTAAAAAGACAGTGTTGCAAAGTAGACGTTAGGATCTATAACTGAAAATAATTTGAATGATAATTATACTCTAGGGGATAAAGTTGCAATAATAGTCTACAAGTTACCAAGGAGAGTGATGCACTATAAAAGATTTCCAAATAAATAGCAGATAATTCCATTTCTGGATTGCTTTAGAAGAGTCTTATTTTCCCAGACTTATATTGCAAACCTCAGCGTTTCTTGTATTACATATAGGAATACTTTAAATTAACCCATGTTCTAATAAAATTAACATTAAACTGCAAGGTCTTAATGTTTGTTCTGAACCTACAAGGGAAAAAGTTTCATTCACTTATTCAATCTTCACTATTGGGTACTTCCCTTAAGTCAAGCACTCTGCTGAGCATTAGGGAAACAATGAAGAGTAGGATACTCTTTCTGCCCTCTAGGAGCTTCCAATCTAACTTATTATAAACAAACATAGAATATGTTGTACATGTTCCATTAGAATAACAAATGGGCAGACAGCATTAACTACTTTAACCCATGTAGATCCAAAAAGAGTTATATGAAGAAAGTAATCCAGGGAATGTTTCATGGTATTTTTCTTCTCCCACAAAATGAAAAAAATAAGAAGATGATCCAATGTACACAAATATCTTTGTTGCATAGTTCCTTTAGGGACCAGGTAATATCCATTTTGTGATTCCAGCGGGAATTAAGGTGTTAAACTAGATTACATGGGCTGCAAGTCAACATTCTTGACCAAGGAAATTGGGCATAGAGGAAGCAGAGAGTAAGTACATCCTTTCAAGAATGTGATCTGTAAACTGGACACATCATTTCTCATACCCAATTGTCAAGCGCTTAGTAAAATAGGTTTGTCTATCTGACCACAAAGTTTGGGAAATACAATCCCCGGCTAAATGACTTTGTATCCTGCTGAAATTCAAGTATTAGGGGAGGCAATTATTAATAGGGAGAAAAAAAGAAGGGATTGTTATGGGAATTTGGTCTTTGACACAACTTGGAAGAATGTGTTGGTAGGACAAAAACCAAAGGCATAAATATACATATACAATATGTGCTTACTGTTATACATGTATAATACATGAAAGTTTAAAAATGAACAAAGACTTCTTCTTCATGATTATTTACGACTTATTTTTCATGAGCTTAAAATTGTTAAAGGATATTTAAATATAGCAACTCTTCTTTTTCCTCTGCTAGAAAGGTAAGTGTGATCAGCATTCTCAGATCTGGTTCAGGTATTGTGTAAACAAAAATTCTGTGGTCTTGGGCTGGGATTGTGGCTCAGTGGTAGGGCACTTGCCTCGCATGCGTGAGGCACTGAGTTTGATCCTCGGCACCACAAAAAAAATAAATAAAAAAATAAAGATATTGTGTCCATCTACAACTAAAAAAAATATTAAAAAAAAAAAAAAAACCTCTGGTCTTAAGCAAGTCATTGAACTTTGAGCATTAGATTTTTACTCTCTAGACTGGGATATTTGAACAAACACATGATCTTGTTTTGTTTTTATCTGTACTAAAAGTCTTATGATTCAATATATAATGCCATGCTGTGCTAAATTCAATTGAATTAAGTAAACATGTACAGCGATTTCTACTTCTAAATCTTGAGTAGGGCTTTCCCCTTTAGTGAGATGGAATGGCTACAAGTATTCTTTTAAGTACAAAGAGAACATTTCAGGTGGGCACATTCCTGTATTATATCATCTATGACACATATACTTTGTTGCTGACTCAAACAGATAATTGATCAAGTCAATTCAAAATAAACTAGATTTTAAATTGTAGAAGCTTTTCTTAACCAAGGGTTATGTGGAAGTTAATGGTGTGGTGGCTCATTGGGAACTTTAGTACTTACTGTTTACCCCTTCAACTTTGTTTTTATAAGAAGTTCTAGGTTGTTTACAAACACAGCTATCTTACTGGCAGAGACTTGGTTTGTGTTGACTTTTTTACACATTGGTGTAGGGAGGGGTTCAGCATAGACAAATAGACATGGTAATTTTAAAGGAATTACAACATCAAATCATTATACTGGCAGACTAATATATCATATGTATGACAGGCTCATTTATCTACTTAAAATAAGTGACTGTATAAAACCATGACTCCATGATTCTCTCCCTCCTAGTTGCCTCTCCCACTGGTATTTGTTATCTATTGATGAAGGAAGCTGGCCACTAGAGGTGGGTGGGAGATTTATGTCCAGAGGAAGAGAATCTTTTATTCAATTTGAAGGTTCATGATGAATACCAGATTTATTTATATTTTGTTAAGTAATCTTTTTTAATTATGTGAAAAAAAATCATGTATTTTGTTTAACTGGGAGAAACAAAGTTAAACAAAACTTTTGATGCAACAACGTATTTTCTTGAAGCTTCAACACAATATTAACTTGGCTTGTGATAATGTGGGGAAACAGGAACTCAAAGGAATCATAAACCCAGTCACACATTTGTTAGCAATACAGCGTTTGGGAGAGCAGATTGCAATAACTAAGCAGGTGAACCACACTGCTGTAGCATCAACCAGTCCAACATAAAAATGAGTAAAATGAAACCAAGACAAAATGAGTTTTCTCAATATACTTACTGTATTGCCATTTTTGCAAATTTCTTTTTTAAAATTTTTTATTTCTTAAAATTTGTTCTAATTAGTTATACATGACAGTAGAATGCATTCAGACACATTGCACACAAATGGAGCACAATTTCTCATTTCTCTGGCTGAACAAGATGCAGAGTCACACTGGTTGTGAAATCATACATATATATGGTAATAATATCCATCTCATTCCACCGTCCGTCCCATCCTCACACCCCTCCATTCCCTTCTGCACAATCCAAAGTCCCTTTATCCACGCCCCCATTATGGATCAGCGTCCACTTATCAGAGAGAATATTTGGCCTTTAGTTTTGGGGATTTGGTTTGTTTCACTTAGCATAATATTCTCCAGTTCCATCCATTTACCTGAAAATGCCATAATTTCATTCTTCTTTAATGCTGAGTAATATTCCACTGTGTATATGAACCACATTTTCCTTATCCATTCATTTGTTGAAGGGCTTCTAGGTTGGTTCCATAGTTTAGCTATTGTGAATTGAACTGCTATGAACATTGATGTGGCTGTGTCACTGTAGTATGCTGAGTTTAAAATCCTTTGAGTATAAACTGAGGACTGGGATAACTGGGTCAAATGGTGGTTATATTCCCAGTTTTCTGAGGAATCTCCATACTGCTTTCTATAGTGGTTGCACCAATTTGCAGTTCTACCAGCAATGCATGAGTGTGCCTTTTTCCCCACATCTTCGCAAACGCTTATTTTTGATTGTATTCTTGATAATTGCTATTCTGACTGTAGTGAGAGGAAATCTTAGAGTAGTTTTGATTTACATTTCTCTAATTGCTAGAGATGATGAACACTTTTTCATATGTTTGTTGATTGATTTCATTTCTCCTTCTGTGAAATGTCTGTTCAGTTCCATAGTCCATTTATTGACTGTATTATTTTGCTTATTTGTTTGTTTGTTTGTTTTTGGTGTTAAGTTTATTGAGTTCTTTATGTGTCCTGGAGATTAGTGCTCTATCTGAGGTGCATGTGGTAAATATTTTCTCCCATTCTGTAGGCTCTCTCTTGTTACTTTCAAATGTTAGATTCATGGTTGATAGAATAATCCAGATTGTACTTTTCATTTGGAATTTATTAAGCAGCATAAGGAAAACATATAGCAGTAGACCTTCTAAAGCAAGCAAAGAAAATTCTTGAGTCCTAATTGACATTCAATGGGATTTTTCTTTCTTTTAGGAGTTAGTGAACAGAGTTGAACTATACATGCCTCTTTATTAAAATAGGTATTAGCCTCACCAAAATTCAGGGTAGATGTCTGTTCAGTGCACTCATTTTCATCTAACTCTTGTTGAAATATAAGTGAGGGGCAAAAGAATGGTGAGCTAGGATAGCAGAGGCATGCCAGAGGAGTTTCTTGATTGGCACAGTGATGTATGGGTGCACCTGGGTTGTGATTAATTTTTTGTATTTCCTTTTCTTATGAATAGGCTCATGCACACATTTTCTTAAATTTCTTTAATTATTAGATTATTTTTTGAAGCAGTAATAGGTTCATGGGAACATTGGGAATAAAGTACAAGTAGTTTCATTTTTTGCACTTTTTAGAAGAAGGGTTAATGTCACCACTTCCCATTTAATGAAAATTACTACTACCTTATGCACTTATGCATAGTTTTTTGTTTGTGGTCTTTAAGGCACTTGCCACAGAACTGCCACAGTTTTTGAAATTCAGATCTTTAGAGTTTCACTGTGTCATTTGTATGTTTTCTTCCTAGGTTTCAATGGCAGTGATGATAACATGTGCATGGAAAGTACCAGGTAGCAGAGGTATAATCAATGGTAGATCTATAGTATGGGCTGACCAGATCATGAATTGACCATGCAACTGGTATAGGTTGTACCATTGAAAATAATCATAGGTTAATAATGCAGAGTGGTAGAAAGTCACTTGTGAGTGTGACTCATAAGTTATGCACTTGTAAGTAATTGTGGCACAATAGTATGATTATAAAAGAAGAAGCCAAGAAGAAAGAACCTAACTTTTTAAAGAACACCTGCTTTGTGACTGGAAAAAAGTTGCTGATTTTGTTATTTTAATTCCCACAGAAATAGCATGATGTAGGCACTATCATTCCTAGAAAAGTAAATGAAAGCTATAGGAATGTTAAGTAGTTATCCTTAAACACAACAGGTATGAGGTATGGAGAAGGTATTACAACTGCAATTTCAACTACAATTCTTCTGCTCTTTCCACACTGCCACTCCTTCTACCTGATTTCTTTTGACCAGAGGTAGCTATGAGGAATCTCAGGCCAGTGACAGACCTTCTAACTGATCTTAGGACATTTTTCATTCCAGACTTGGCCCTGAATGTCCTCTCTTCGCTGTACTACAGCAGTTATTATCAGTCTACTGTGGTGGCAGATAAGGTAGAAAGTACTTGCTATCTCTAATATTAGTCCTGCGTGTAGATTTCATTTACTTAGTAATTCTCTATCTTCATCATAATTTATCTTCATTTTTTTTCTTTTCTAATGGTATCACAAACAAACTTCAGGGCTAGCCTGAGCAGGTTTTATTTAGGTCTATGAACATTTTTATATTTGTTGGCCTGTACTCTTCTAAACTCTAGAAGACTTGTAACTATAATGTGCTTCTAAATAACACTAACAAAATTTCTTAATTTGTTTGACAAATAAATAAGTCCTCTTCTCAGTAGCTTTGAGCTGGAGTATAAGAGGGCAGTGAGAACATAATAGAAAGCCTAAGAAGGAAAAACATTCTTATAATAAACATTTAAGCAGCTCACAAAGAATATCTCATAGATAGAATCAATGACATAAAAAAAATTGATCTTGCAGTCAGTTCCATACCATGCTCAGCAGCATCTTCTCAATAATTTACAATGACACAGGACCTCTTATTGCATGGATTTCAACATGCACTTGAGTATTTATATAATCTCCCATCCACACTAAATGCAAGCTGGGAATCACTTCTATGAAAATAGACTTAAATATCCCTGAAATACATAATTAGTTAAACACTGTATTTGTATAGGACTGTGGCTTCCAGATAATCCCTGTATAGGTTCACCCAGCTCAGATAGAAATCATGGAACCACCACTGGCCTTAGAGTCCATATAATGTAGTGTGCTTCTTTTTTTAACTGTACCTTCTATTTTATTGGAGTTCTTATTATAAGGAAGTGATTCCCTTAAATTACTTTGTGTAATAGGAATTATTGTATTCACACGGCAGTCTCAGAAAACCAAATTGTTCAGCCTCAATCAGGCAGGATATATAGTGAAGCCACAAACCTTGCCTCAGAAAGGCAGGCCCCGGGGGCTAAGTCAGGCCACACATTTACTCATTCTTGTACTTCACCATTACCTAGAGTCGGTTATTCTGTTGCCCTCATTGTTCTATGTAGACTGGCAACATCACCCCTTCTCTATAGTCTTTTACTCCTGATTTCAGTTTCCTCTTCATTTCTCTTTTCTCATAACCCAGGCCTACATATAGCCTATGAAAAAAATCTTCAGAATTATCTGTATTGTATTTTTCTTTCAGATTCAGCTTCCATTCCTGTTAACACCCCAAGTGTTTATGTTTTCCTGAGAGTTGGTATCTAATTGACCTATGTACACAAGTATTAAAAACAAAATATGCATTCATGTGAAAATACTGAATACATTATGGCCATTATCATATGTACACAATTCTTTCCAGCTTTAAATAAATATGTACATATAAAACATACTTGCACACAAATTGTGTCCTATTATGTATTGTTTTTCTTTCCCTTTTCACATTTAATTCTATCATTGCCATTTTCTAGTGACTTTAAATGTATATAAAAGCACAACTTTTATTGGCTGGACTTGACTTCACTTTGTCTTGGGAATTTTTTGTGCTTTTTTTTCTTAGTACGAGCAATTTTGGTTTCATGGGAATTCATCATTAATCTACCAACAGGATAGAGAAAGGCCACTGATTTCTTTTCTTTGGCTCATCATATCCCCTGCTAATGCTGTCTTCTGCTGAAGATGAAGCTGCTCCAGCTATTAGAAACACCTCATACATTACTGCATTGGATACTCAACCTAGGATTGACCTATGCCAGGCATGAAATATTGATGATCCCCAATGCATTCACCCACAAGCACAGGTAGACATATTAATTTTTAATTTAAAATCAGGGAGTGCAGAGTGAGCAACATGCTGCTTCAGCAGAACTGATCAATTAGGTTCTTTATATTAAGATCAGTGGCTTTTCTTTCAAGAGCATTCAGCTATGAAAAATATATCCTCTTTTGTTAAAAGGTAAAAGCATCTCAAATTTAAATGTGCTCTTTTGATGATTATATATCACAAATGTGAATATAAATAGCCTAATGACCAACATGATTAGAGAATACAGGTATTTTATTAACTTAGTGGTCAACTTAAGTTTAAGCAAAAATAACCAAATTTGATTCAGGCAACATTTGATCCCAGAGACTATTGGATGTGTCTGTATTTATCAGAATATCTTTCTCTTTGACTTCACACAAAGTAATTAAGTTGAGTGTTCCTATTTTCTTGATTTAATAAATAGAGACTAAGATTGAGAGGTATTTGCACAATTCTACAACCAGAAATTATAGACTTTTCATTTTAACCTATACTTTTTAATTCTGAGTCCATTCCTTCACTCAAAATATTTGCTGAGCACATATGACATGCCAGAAATTGTGCCAGACACTAAGAATACAATTATGGTCAGATAAGGGCTATTCCCTGCAATTCTCATGAAATTACAAACAGTGGAACAAATATATAAAAAAGTATTGAAAGTACAAATACAAAATATACTTCAAAAGAAAATTACAGTGTTCTATAAGACTGTATAACATGAGAAGCATTTCTTTGCTGTATGTCATATAAAACAACATAATATGCCCATTCTTCCACTCTCTAAATTATTTCTATGCTAATAGTTCCTGCTAATAGAGTACATAATATATTTAGTAGACCCTCTTAAGCTTTATTTAGATTATTTAATTCAATTCTCTTAACAATCCTAAGAAGTAAATATCATAGTACTCATTTATTTGTAAAGACAGTGAGGGTTAGGAAAGTGAAGTGATTAGCTCAGGTATGCAATTTCAATGGCTTGTAGCCCAGCACAATGCTATTCAGGTAGAGATGATTTGTGTTCATCTTTTCTAGCACTACATATGCATGATTTTTATATTCTTTCTTTTATTATTTCCCATTATTTATCTAGACCCATTCATTTACTATCTGCTCCCCTTTCTGAGTGCTAGGAATTGAACACAAGGAGGTTTTACTATGGAGCTACATCTCCAGACCTTTTAAATTTTTATGTTGAGATAGGTTCTAATTTTCTAAGACTAGCTTCAAACTTACCATCTTCCTGACTCAGCCTCCCTTCCATTTGCTCTTTACAGAAAAGGTTCACTGTCCTCTGCACTAGTGCCTCCCCTCATATACACTGAACTGTACTGCTTTTTATTTGGAATGCATATAATATGAGGAAAATTAGAAATGAAAAACTATGTGTGGCAAGAGTATAAAATGTTACCCACTGATCTGCTTGCAGTATTTCACCTTTGATACATCCTTAATGGTTGAGTAAGTACATACTTAACTCTTATCACCTGTGTTGCCCTTCCATATAATGTGTTTTTGTTTTTGCAGGACCTAAAATACTCCACATCTACTTTCTAACATAGTATATTCCCCTTATCTTTGGAGTTTTCTATTAAGTGTGTATATTTTATCTTGACATAAGTGATTCATGTTTAAAGTAGCTATACTGCATGAATCATTATTATGGTTCTTTTTCCTATATAGCAGACAAAAACTTGAAATGACAAGCTTGTATAATCTATAACACAAATCTATGAGTTGAAATTATATCCCACTCTGTTTTCTGTAATCTTGTGCCCTATTATTCTCTCAGTTCCTTCTTCATTCTTCTTCTTTCCTCCCTGCCATTTTATCTGCTTTTATCATTTCTGTATTTCTCAAAAGTATGCATTGTATGCAGAATAAGCTAACACTTTCAAAATAGCTTTTCAACCTTGTCTATGTTTGATTAAATTATCTATGATAAAAATATATTATGGAGTCACTCTCTGAGCAGAACAATCTGTGCAGTTAACAGCAACCTATCTGCTCTTGGATTAGCAAACAATACAAGGGAAATGGTGATCCCACCTCCCATCTTCTTTCTTTTCATATAACACTCCCTTTAGGATAGCAGTATTTTGCCCATCACACTTCAACATGCTCTTCAGATTTCACAGCATTATTGTTAACATTTTCCCCTAGAGATTTGCACAAATACATATGAAACCAGGTAGAAAGATATAAATCGGTTGTGAGAAACACAAGGAGTCAAGTAGGTACTTTAGCATTAATACAAATTTATACTGTATCTGCATATTCACTGACATGCATCCAGACTGATAAGATAGTGAAGTAGAGTTAGAAAAGTTGATGTTGGAATAAAGGGCTGAGAGATGTGTGTGGGTGCACTTCTAGTCTGAGGCAGCCCAAGGCATAGCAGCAGATTGCTAAACATTTCAAATTAACTTTTTCTCTTAAGAATGTCATAGACTTACATATCTGAAAAGAAAATACACATACCCAGACTCAAAGCTGTTTCACAAATTTCTTGTTATTCACTGTTTGTACATTATTCTACATTTCTTAACCTTTGAAACAGCATAAGGTAATATACTAAATTTATGTTTACACAGTGCAAATCATACAACATTTAAAAATATTGTTCAGAAAATTTTGGAGATCTGTGTTTTAAAAACCAATTAAACTTCTTACTGCCTAACTCATATGGTATTTCTAAATATCTCTGTTTCCTTGTCTATATAAAGCAAGCACCAGGCCATATAATCTCTCAGAACCTCTTATACCTTAAAAATATATGTTATAGTTTGAATGAGTGTTCCCCAAAGGCCCATGTGTTCATGGTTTGGTCCTCAGTGTGGTGTCATTGAGAGCTGGTGGAACCTTTAAGACCCAGTGAAAGGTCCTGAATCATTGGAGAGATTCCTGTTAGGGAATTGTGCGGCCTTGATCTCTTCTTCCTCTCTCTGCTTCCTGCCTTATGATGTAAGCAGTTTGTTCCACCACACACTCTGGTCATTGATGCTACCCTTGCCAGAGGCCAAAGTATTAGAGCTGCCCACTATTGAGGCTGGTACCTCCAAAATCATGAGCCCAAATAAAACACTTTTTTTGTAAATTAATACCTGAGGCATCAGGCATTTTGTTATAGTATTTCAAAGCAGATTAATACAATCTATCTACATAAAATCCAGATAACCCTATATTTATCTTGACTACAATGTCAAGCAGCAGAAATTTTAAAGTATGTTCTTTGAGTTTGAAAATATGTTTTGAGTATGGCACTAAGTAAGATTTGAAAACAACCAAAGCAAAACAGCACTGATAGTGCTGTTTTACCCCAAGAGAACAATTTCAGATTGCTGAAATGATATCTCTTTTATGTGTTGTTTGCAAGTTTACTCCTTCAGAAGGAAAACAGAAAAAAGAATGGTCAGGAATATGAGCAGAAGGCAGAATTTAAACCTAGGAAATAATTTGTCTATGAAATTTAGCCCTAAGGGAAACACGGATATGAAAGTGGATGCATACTATATTTTAATTGTGTATAACTTTTTGAAGTAGTTTCATAAACACTCATAAATATTATGACATGTTATTCTTCATAATAATTACAAATAACATGACTCCTTTGAAATATCTAGTTATTAGCTTAGCTGCCACTGCCAATATCATATATAATTAAGCCGAGAATGTTAAACAATGGTATTCACTTTTCTCATCTACCCAATTAGAAGAATAGGGTTGTTTAACACTTGAAGGAATGTCTCTGAGGAACTTTTCATCTTGCTAATACTATGTGCAAGTTTATTTAAATGAATTCTAACAGGTAGGAATTATTAGAATATAAAATATTCAAGGATTACTTTTTACCTTGAAGGGACATTTTTAAGTGGTAGCTTTTCAATTATGACCATCTTGAATTTCCCAAATTAAGAATAAAGTCCTTTTAAGATTTGGAGTTATTATGGTCTATGGTCTAATTCACTACAACATATCCACACATCAAATTCTAAACTTTATTTTTCCAGTACTGAGAATTGATCCCAGGGCCTCATGTATGTTAGGCAAGCACTTTACTACTGAGCTCCATCCCCAATCCTCATATATCAAATTCTTGCAGAACCAAAGTACTGTACAGTTCTGTTATTCCATCAAAAGATTTTGGATAGGTTGTAGTCTTTGAGACTTATTTATGAGGTTAGCGTACTAGTTAAACTAGTTCTTTCTGCTAACATTTTACTTGGTTCTCTTGACTATAAATCAGTTTCAGCCTACAGTTTCTCACTTTTTTGTCTCTCTAGAGCACAGTCAGTGTTGCTGTTAGTTAGAAGGATCATTTCTGTGTCACTATCATTAAGTTGTAGCAATACCAGATCGTCTGGACCAAGAAGTTTGTGTTGAGATAAACAAAGTTTATAGAACAGTATATATTTGACATGAAATCCGAGAAAACAAAAGCTCAAGATAATAAAAATGAGCTCTATGTCCACAGTTGCATGGAGTGTCCCAGTAAATTTCTTGAAAAATAATTTTTAAAAAATTGAACTTACATACTTGTACATATCCATCTGGGTAGGCTATTATGTATGTATTTGGTCTGGCTGAAATATTGTATTCAATAAATACATAAATGCACTGGAATTAGTATAAGAAAAGTGTGCTCTATTAACTGGGTTGTTGGTTCTATGACCTGCATATATTATTAATATCTATATTATGATGCATACTTACTACAGTGACATGCATATGCAAATAGTTAATTGAAGATGTCTGTAGAGGTGATGCAATGGGGTCCAATATTGAGAAGACTCAATATTGGGCCCCACTGGCCAGAACTGCAGAATTTTAATCTCAAAAAAATCTTATTCATTCATTCAAAAACTATTTATTGAACATTTATTATGTGTTAGGTACAGTTCCTGGCACTTGGACAATTTCAGTAATGACAGTAAAAACAAAAATCCATGCTTTGGCAAAGTTTGTATATTAGTGAACCTAAATTAGCAAAAATTGATTTGTAGAAGACAACAGAAACACTGAGGTGGAAACAGACAGGCACCCAAAAATAATGTGTAGTCCATCTTAGTGGAAGCATCAATATAGAACAGGGGAGCAATGCAAGTCAAGGACAGAAAGTGCCTACTGGGTCCCAGTGATGGAGAAACCAAAGAAAAGCAGCCCAGCAGAGTCAGAGCTGACACTAACCGAAACATAGCTGATTTGAATTTGTGGGAGATTAAATGATATGGTGTTAAAGAAGATGAATCTTAGCAGAGTTAGATAGGAACAGGCAGGATAGACATTGGAGGTAGAGGTAATAGGAAACCACCAAAAAGACCAAGTGAGAGATATCAAGGCCTGGTTTATACTGGGAAGAT
>PVHX01005366.1:0-100337 GCA_004024805.1 Geosciurus inauris | reverse complement strand
CATGCCAGCACCACAGAGCCACTTCTTGAGTGGAGGAGAATGCCATATGCAGGGCCTGTTTCACAGGTGTGCAACTTATGCAGTAGCACATGATCCTATGCTCTCATATTCAAATTGGTTCTGTGCTTGTGTCAATGCTCTGCTAGCACTCTCTTGAAATTCTGAGTAAATTTCGCCCAAGGGGCTCTGCATGTTCATTTTGCACAGGTCCTTCAATTTCTGTTGCTAGTCTGACCATCCGGACTGCCCTTGAGCTCTATTGGCAGCCATGCTCTCATCTTGTCTCCTTGTTCTCTGCTTCTCTTGTTGCTTGATTCTTCTACCTCTGTAATTTGCTCTTCTCTCTACATTAAGGTTTACATTAACTGTGTCTTTTAATGTTTTTCTCTGTGTATCTTATGTTTTGCTTCTTCCTAACATGTCTTAGCCTCACTCCTCAAGCGAGTGTGCCATTGAGAGTGTTAAACATTATATCCAAAGAGAACAACTGTATTCATTTGAAATTATAAGAACAAATCTTACCACTTCTGAACTTTCTAAAGGCCTACAGAAAAATCTGTGAAATCTGAAAAACATAAAAGATCTATGATCCTAAAAAGAGGGATTTGCAGTTATCAAAATAAGTAAATATTTTAAATATATATTTAAAAGTAACTGATGGTAAAATTTAATATTTATAAAAAGTTTCTGAAACTTGAAAATAATTTTTCTGGATGCTTCTTGCTTTGGAAGAATTCCCACAGAGGCATATTTATGATGAAAAATATGAGCAGTTGTAGTAAATTATTTACTCATCAAAAATAAACTAAATTACTTTTTAAAATATTTACCCATGTACATTTAGTTATATGATTTCAATGATATAGACATTGTAAGCTCCCAAAATAAATAATGCAAATGCTTAGCTAGATATTAGAATGATCCCCTGTCCCATATAGCAGCCATTCTTGGACAGTAATCTAATTATGCGATGCAATTAAGAGTTCTTCCTTTGGATCCAAGTTCAAAAATGGCTATATTTGAATTAGGCTGCCATTCCTGGTACAGTTCTTTGTAGTTAAGGTTTTATATGATAAAAATTACATATAGGCATGACACTGACTATTCCTGTTTGCTCAGTATATTCTTTCCATTTATAAATTGATGTTAGGGTTTTATTTGTTGTTTCAAAGAAACAAATTGATTGTACAATTAAATAATTACCCAGTGCTCAACTGCTTTTTGTTTACTTTTTTCCAATTTTTCTTGATCATTGTAAATGTAATTTGTAGGAAATGATTATGGTAAGGCATGTTTGATATTCTGAACTATGCTCCTGCTACAAAACAATGAAAAAATGGATAAAGTGTCATTTGAATATTTTCATATGTTGCACTAAGCTCTGAGCTGACAAAGTAGTGATGATAATAAAGAAATAGAATAGTTAGAGGCTATCAGTGCCCTTCAGCCAAAGACCACCAGGAACATATCTGTAGTTAAATGAGTTGGAGCTGATTACTCATTCACTGACGGAAAACATCCACCAGAGGAAACAAATTTAAAAAGTTGAAGGAACTCAACTTCAACGAAGCCTTCAAAAATTTGAAAGTTCATGGTCAAAAACAAAACAAATACAGATATGAGACTTCATGAGTTAGAAACAGCATAAACAGACTACAGAATTAGTTTCCGAAATCCTAGATATGAATGTTAACTGAGATGTAAAACAAAATATGTATGCTCAGTATGTATCAAGATATGAAAGGGATTAATAGTAAGGAATAAGAAATTTTTAAAAATAACAAAGTAGATTCCAAAAAGTCTTAGTAAAAAATAATGATTAAAATAAAATAGCCATATAAATTAAGAAAAATGTACAAGTCAAATTTGGGGGGCGGGTACTAGGGATTGAACTCAGGGGCACTCAACCACTGAACCACACCCCCAACCCTATTTTGTATTTTATTTAGAGACAGGGTCTCACTGAGTTGCTCAGCACCTCGCTTTTGCTGAGACTGGCTTTGAACTCTTGATCCTCCTGCCTCAGCCTCCTGAACCGGGATTACAGGTGTGTGCCACCACACCCAGCACAAGTCAGTTTTTATATAGTTACAGATATATATTGGTAGAAATGAAAGCTGAATTGAACAAGTAGCAGGACACAAGTTCAGAATAAACAGGATATATAGCATCCTTCCTGATCTAGCCACTATATCACTTTTCAGTCCCATTTCTTTTCTCCAAGCATACAGAATTTTCTTCTTTGAGTTCCTGAGTATTTTATCACTGGCTTTCATTTACATATTTATTCCATTTGTCACATTATTTTGTAAATTTGATTGCATGTCTTGCTTCCTGATGAACGGAGAGCTCTTTGATGGCAGGAAAAAATGTCTTATTAATTAATCATTGATTTCCTAGCAGTATTTCACACACTACAAATTTATACTAAGCATTGAATGTTTGTTGAAATGAACTGAATTCTCCAAATTTTAAGTTATTTACATTTTTAATTATCTCATTATATTTCTTTGTCCTCCAGTATATTTTCTCTTTACATTAGTAATATGAATAAGTATAAAAGGAATGGCTTTCCTAGAGGTTGAACATGCCACATCAGTGGACTTTAAAAGCACAATCATCAGGCTGGGGTTGTGGCTCAGTAGTAGAGTGCTTGCCTAGAATGTGTAAGGCACTGGGTTCAATGCTCAACATTTCATATAAATAAATGAAATAAAGGTCCATTGACAACTAAAATATACTTTAAAAAAAGCACAATCATCCATAATTTTGCATTGTTTGCCTGTCTAGAACTCATAGACATAGGGCATAGAAACTGTTTGTTATTTGTAGAATGTTCACTTTGTTCTAATAGTCTACATTTCCTCACAATACTAATTAGAAAGCATAAAGATATGAATCCCTGTGGGAGTTCTTAAAGTTCATGACTTCTGATATCATAATAAAACCAAAACTTATACAAATATCATAGTATATAGCTAAAACCTTAGAGCTTTTTTAGAAACCAGTTTATCTGAAATATTTATACATTTAGTTAATATTTATGCCTAAAAATTTCGCATGGTAAGTTCAAAACTAAAATATACTAAAAGCACTATAAGAATGAGGCTTTCAGTGAAAGGGGAAAAGCTACTTGTTTTTCTGACTTAAAACATTTATAAATTAAGAGAAAAGTACCATCCACACAATGATATTCAACTGGGAGAAGATTCTGGTGTTTTCCTTTGGTAGTAAATTGTGTGTATGTGTGAGAGAGTGAGTGTGTGTATGTGTAGGTGTATGTATGTGTGTGTGCATGTCAGTATGCATGCACATATGATATTATTTCTCTCTCTAGGCAATTTTTTGCAGTACCTAAGTAGTGAAAAAAATTTTTTTCTAGGACTATATCTATTTTATATATCCTATACTATGCTATTTTATCATTCTGACCAATGTTACCTAGTACGAGGGGCAGACTTTGGATTTTATAAATTAACCCACAACTGATTATGAAATCCAAGTGAGTGCTAAGCATGCTGCCCTTATCAAGGTGCATTACAGTGACACACATGTTCTACCCTTTAAGGTAAAGTTTATACCAAGCGAACTCCAGGTTCAGGCTTTGACAGTATTTCACCTTCATGTTTGAATAATCCTAACAGACATCCTAGTGGGAGATTTACATTCCCATAGTTTAGATAACTCTAGAGAAGGAGTTTAATATTTACTGAGTTCTAAAAATCTACTTCCACAGCTTCACTATAACACATAATTGCCATCCTCCTCATCTAACAGGATTTCTAGGGAAGAATCAACAGTGCACCCTATAATGTGGAAATGACATGAAGATACAATTTATTAATTTCACTAGAAACCTTTATAATAAGATATTATGAGGGATTTGAATACTTACTAGAAATTCTTGTTAACAATATATAAAATGCAAAATCCTAATTGTGTTCAAATGGCACATATAAAGTTTTATATGCTATTATTTATTTCAAAGAACTTTATTTTTTCAATTAGATTATCAACAAAATGAATTCCTTGAAAATGTTTCTGATTTCATTATTTATGCATTTTTCTTTTTGTTAAAGTCTAACATGGCTAATTTCTTTATACTTTAATAATGTTGAGTCAATATTGATATGACTATACCCTGTTATTATGCTGTATTTTTCTGTGATATTGTGAACATTAGAATTCCCTTGTGTGTAGATTTGGTATTTATCATTTTGTATTTTTTTCTTACTTTCCTCAAATCTAATAAAGAACAATTTCATATATTATCCATATTCCATATGGATTTACACTATTTTATAGTAAAATAAGTATGTTTCCATGGTTCAATTGATGTACTCCTAAAAGACATAACTAGTTAGAGGGCAACAAATAGCATGTGCTGCTGGATAATATAGAAACGTTGTCATAATAGAGCTGAATACTCAATGAACACTAACTTCTTTCTCCATAGGATGTTTTTACTTCTCTTCCCAAGTAAGGTAGTAGAAGCACGTCTTCATTCTTTTGTTTTTTTTTAAATGTGTATTAATTCAGAATGAGCATTTTGTGAAACTGTATAATTTTTTTTCATTTAATTAGCTTAGTTTCATTATTTAATTTAAAAAGAAATGAAAATAACTTTTTCCTTCTAGAATCTAAATAGAAAGCCTCAGCTGCATTTCATGAAACACATAATTGGCTGTTGAAAATGTGCCGAATCTGCTAAATGCCCCTTTAGCAAACCATTACATTTTCTCTTCCAAGTATTTAACTTTTAGACAATATTTGGTTCCACATTTTGATGATCAGAATTATATTGTACCTTTATTTTTCCTCACCATGCCATAAATCCTGATTTAAAAGACTTTAGGGCCAGCATCATGCAGCAGAAAGAACAAGTTGGGCAGAACATCCTTAACTCTAAATCTCACTAACTTTGTGACTTTGAACAAGTTGGAAAACTCTCCTCATCTACAAAATGGGAATCATAATATTTATCCTTAGATCATTTAGACTTTAAGCTCCTAAGATTCTTACTTTTGGAGATATATTAGTTTTCTAAGGTGCCACAACGAAGTACCACACTGAGTGGATTAAACCACAAAAATTTATTTTCTCACAGTCCCAGAATCTATGTCCAAGATCAAGGTGTCAGCAGACTGAGTTTCTTCTAATGTCTCCTTCCTTGGCTTGCTGTGGATAACCTGTCTTATGGTATCTTCACATGGTTTTTCCTCTGTATGTGTCTTCTTATAAGGACACCAATCAGATTGGATTAGGACCTATCCCAGTGACCTCATTTAACCTGAACTACCTTTTTAAGAACGCTATCTCCAAATAGGGATATTCAGACATACAGGAGGTTGGGACATCAATGTATGAATTTGGGGAGAGGGGAAACAATCCAGCCCATAACACTCCATACCAAATCAAATATATTAACTATTTTTTAAATATTTTAAAAACAATTATAGATACACAGGAAATTGCGAAGATAGTACTGAGTGATCCTGTATATATGTTTACAGGTCACTTAATTTCTCTATATTACAGTATCAAAACCAACAATTTGCATTGGCAAAAAGAATGTTTTTTATGTCATTTGATGATATGTGTAGATTCATTTAAACATCACAATTGAGAATGTGAAGAGAGAACCTACAGAATGGGAGAAAAATCTTTGCTAGTTACTCTCTGACAGAGGATTAATATCCAGAATATATAAAAACTCAAAAACTTTACACCAAAAAATAACCCAATTAATAAATGGGCAAATGAATTAAACAGTCATATCTCAAAAGAAGAAGTATAGATGGCCAATAAATATATGAAAAATATTTGATATCATTAGGAGTTATGGAAATGCAAATCAAAATTATGTTAAAATTTTATATCACTACAGTCAAAATGGTAGTCAAGAGTACAAATAATAATAAATGCTAAGTAGGGTGTGGAAAAAAGAATACTTTTACACTGTTGATGAGATTATGAATTAGCACAACTACTATGGAAATCAGCATGGAAGTTACTCAAAAGACTAGGAATGAAAGCATCATTTGACTGTGCTATCCCACTCCTCAGTACTTATCCTAAAGAATTGAAGTCATCCAATTAGAGCAATACATGCATACCCATTTTTATAGCAGCACAATTCATAGTAGACAAACTATGGAACCATCCTCAGTGTCCACCAGTAAATGAATAGATAAATAAAATGTGTTATATATACACACTGGAGTTTTATTATAAATAAAAATGAAATTATGTCATTTACAGAAAAATGGACAAAACTTGATATTATGTTAAGCAAAATAAGCTAAAGTCAGAAAGTCAAGGGTTGTATCTTTTTCTCTCACATGTGGAAGCTAGAGACAAAAAAGAAAAAGAAAGGTGGAGGTATCTCATGTAAACTGAAGGAAGATCAGAAAAGTAGAAGAAAGGGATCAGAAGGAGGGAGTGGAGGTGGGATAGAAGTGCTGGGGAGTGATATTGATCAAATTTTATTAGTATATTATGTGCATGTACAAGTATGTATCAGCTAATTCCACCATTATGTACAATTATAATGCACCAATTAAAAATATGGAAGAAAACAGCTATTTCAACTTCATCACATAATCTTCATAATCACATCCATTTCTCTTCCTGCATTTAAAACCTAGCAATCACTAATTGGTTTTCCATCCCTACAACAACTTGGATAAATTTTTTTTGTTGTTATCAGGGATTGAACTCATGGGTACTCGACCACTGAGCAACATCCCCAGCCCTATTTTGTGTTTTATGAGTTGCTTAGTGCCTCCCTGTTGCTGAGGCTGTCTTTGAACTCGTGATTCTCCTGTCTCAGTCTCCCAATTTGGATAAATCTTGAATATATTATGCTTAGAGGAAAAAGTAAATCACAAAAGATTAAATACCATATGATTGATTTATAAAACATTCATGACACAGCAAAATTATAAATGAATATCTTAAAATTAAATTTATTGAAGTTGATTTAACACATAATAAAATGCATGTATTTGAAATACATTTGAATATATTTAAATGGATTTATTCAAATGTGTGTATACATATATACACATGTACACATATATATGTGTAGCCATATATATATATGTAACCACTGCCCCAATTAAGATGTATATTTTTATCACCTTTGAAAATTTCCTTCATCTCTTTTATAAGAAAACTCCATCCTGAGCCCCAAGAAGCCACTGATCTGCTTTCTTTTCTTTTTCTTTTTTTTTTTTTGGTACCGAAGATTGAACTCAGGGGTACTCGACCACTGAGCCACATCCCCAGCCCTATTTCTGTGTTTTTTTTTTTTAATTTAGAGACAGGGTCTCACTGAGTTGCTTAGCGCCTCACCGTTGCTGAGACTGGCTTTGAACTCGCGATTCTCCTGTCTCAGCCTCCCAAAATGCTGGGATTACAGGCATGTGCCACCGCACCCAGCTTGATCTGCTTTCTATCACCATAGATTACACTGACTTTTATGTAACAATATTATACAGTTAATCTCCTCATAAACAGCTTCATTTGCTTTGATTAATGTTCTTGAAATTAATACATTTGTTCCTGAGAGGTACCTCGTTGCATACAGAACTCATATATTCATTATTCTATTGACACATATTTGGTATTTTCCAATTATGAATATTATGAATGAAGTTGCTATAAACATTCAAGTACAAATGTTTTGATAGACCTTTTTTAAAATTTTCCCTGGGGAAATAATAAAGAATAGAAATGTTGGGATGCATGATAAATGCATGTGAAATTTTTTTTCTGGTGCTGGGAATTGAACAGTCATGTATGCTAGGCAAGCACTCTACCAGAGATAAATCCCCAACCCATATAAAAATTTTAACAAATTATGAAAATTTCCCAAAGCAGTTATACAATTTTACATTCCCAGATATAATATGAGAGTTGCAGACACCTCACATCCTGGCCAACACTTCATATTATCAGTTTTTGTTTATTTTCTATTATAGACATTCTGTTGTGTATTTAATAGTGTTTCATTGTGGTTTTAATTTACATGTCTCTAATGGCCAATGATATTTAGCATCTTTTTGTGTGTCTACTGATCATTTATCTTTTTTTTAAAAGTGCCTATAAGCCTTTTTCTCATATTTTAAATCTAGTATTTTATCTAATTATTAAGTTATAAATACTCTTCATATATTGTGAGGGCAAGCCTTTTGTCTGGTGTATACTCTGTAGTATATATACTAATTCAGAAAAGTTTCCAAAATCCAGAATTATTTGATGGAAAAAATAATATGAATAAATGTGTTTGAAGGCATCCATAGTGCATGTAAAAAGTCTGCTGTCAAATTCCAAGTTAGTAATAGATCCTTTACTTTTAAGAAGTAGTTTTGAGTAAAAATAAAATACTCAGCTACATTTCTAAGTCAAGCAGTAACCTTTCAAAAGGAAATGATCTAAGCATTTTTTAATTAAAAAGAAGTAAATTGCTAGACATTGAAATGAAATATATTTACTTGCAGAAACTATTCAATTATAAAACAGTAAATTGTCACATTCTTAAAATGAAAATCTTTAATGGATGCTGCCTGAGATTTACATAAAATCATATTTGCCTATATGTACCCTGGAGCAACACATCACAGTTAGAAAAGCAATAGACCAAAAAAATGTGAAACAACATGAATGGATCTTAAATACAATGTTGAAAAGGCTGTGTTATAGCAGCATTCTTTAAAAAAGAAAAAAATATGCATCAACAAGGGATCAGTTATGTGGGGGTCCTCCCAGCCAGGTATTAGTCTCCCCCCTCGGCCAGCGGGGAGGAGGGGATGCCCGGGAGTCCCCCACACGACGGCTGAGAAAGGTAAAGTCGTCCGGCACGCAATTACCATGCCCGAGGCGGAGAGTTCTGTCTTAAGCAGGAACTGATTTATTGAGGAGAGATACAAGCTTATATAGAGGAGGGGGTAGGTGTCTTATTTCTGAGCAAAGAATGCGGAAGCAGGATGCACAGGGACACTTAGATAGGAAAGTATTCATTGTCCACGTCTTGTCCACGAACACGGAAGCAGAGGTCAGCCAATAAGGGCGGGGTGATGGCTCTCCCAGGGCAGCGTGGCCAGGCCTGAGCTGGTAGCTGGGCATCATCCCCCACAAGTTAAATATATTATCGTCAACACACAATATATAAGCATCCATAAAATGAAAATTATCTCTATAAATGCTAGCTGTTGAAACAATGAAGGTAGAGGAAATGGAAACTTAGTCTAAAACTGTGAAAGAGAAACCAAATATATTCCTTTTTTAAAAAATAGAAGAATAAACCATACCAAAATGCTAAGAAGTTATTAAAGAGTACTGGTTTTAGGCAGAAACATACAACAGCCAACCAAGAGGCTTCTTTTGGCCTGAAAATGGTACAATCATATCACCAATAAAAATGCTAATAGTGACAAATTAAGTGACACCAAAAATTTTGTAATTCATGAGCTTATAATAATAAAAAATACATGACTATAAAGAAACAAAAGAAAGTCAGGCACAGTGGTACACACCAGTAATCCTAGAGATTTTGGAGGCTGAGGCAGGAGGATTGCTAGTTCAAAGTCAGCCTCAGCAACTTAGTGAGGCTCTCAGCAAATGAGCAAGACTGTTTCCAAATTTAAAATTTTTAAAAGGGCTGGGGATGTGACTCAGTGGTTAAGTGCTCTGTGTTCAATCCCTCTTGCCATTAAAACCAAAAACAAAACCAAAAACAAACCAAATCTTCCAGATATTGTGGAAGGGGCTAGTGAGCCAACTTCTTTTCTGAAATCTAGCAAAATAAATGAGAAGAAGCAGGTAAGAAAGCATTTTATAAGCCAGGCGCGGTGGCACACGCCTGTAATCCCAGTGACTGGGAGGCTGAGACAGAAGGATCATGAGTTCAAAACCAGGCTCAGCAAAAGTGAGGTGCTAAGCAACTCAGTGAGACCCTGTCTCTTAATAAAGTACAAAACAGGGCTGGGGATGTGGCTCAGTGAACAAGTGCTCCTGAGTTCAATCCCTGGTACCCACCACTCCCCCAAAAATGAAAAACCATTTTACCTATTTCTTTCCTATAAAAATGCTAACCAATTTTTGGTTGACTAGAATAAGTTCTCTTTTACAGAAATAATCCAGTTAATGAAGAAGCAATAATAAAGTCAATATAGAACATTACTATAATCTGCAAACTTTTCATTAAATAATGGATCTAGGCAGTGATCATTAATGGCTATTGCTAACATTAGAAGAGGAAAGCTTTCTGAAGATTATGTGCAGCTGTAAAGTAAGCTTGCCAAAACTCAAACCAGGTAAGCTTTTCAATTTACCCACATGTCTATAGAAAATTCAAAGGACAGAAGAATATACTAAGTGATATCATGGGATATGATCTTTAAAATTTCAAAAGGGTGGAAGTTCTACATGACAAATTTTTCAGTTTAATAATAACAAATATTGGAAGAAAAAATAAAGCAAGAGGATACATCTATAGATTTAAAAAGCCTTCAGAGACATAGAAATCATATGTAATGTGTAGAACTTGTTTTGTCATTTGAGCAAAGCACTTATTTGAAAATTCTGAAATAAATTGAAAAATTTGAGCACTTAAATATTTGCTGATATTAAGATTTTATCACATTTCTCAGTAAAATATTGGTATTGTGAGTTTTCTATTTTAAAAGACAATCATTGTCAGTGAAACTGGAAGTAGCCTTTCTCTATTAACAAAAGTTGTCCCGAATTTAGATGACAGTATTTTTAGTGGTGGCACAGGTATCACAGAACACACTCAAATCTTCATTACCATTTCAGGGTTAGCCTTAGCTAGATGCCAGGACTGGCGCTGGGCATGTGGCAGGAAATATAACTAGACTCTTTCCTTAGGTAAACTGTTCTCAGTATGTGCTCCTGAAATAGGAAACAAAAATTGGAGTTTAGTGACCACAAGAATAATTAAGGGCACAACAGCCCCGAAATAAAGAAGACTTTTGTACATGATTACCAAATGACTTGACCACAGAAATGTTTGTTTTTTTGTTTGGTTTTGTGTTTGTTTGTTTCACATCTCAGCTACTACATCTTGAGAAAGATGCTTTAGGAAAGCTGTGTTAGCTATTATATTCTCAATATAGAAAGGGGGAAGAAGATGTTTTACTTGCTCCTGTCATTCTGTCAAAAAATCATGTCTGAATGAAGTTTCAGCTCTGACCAAATGTCAGGAAGAAAGTTTAAGTGTCAAAATGCAAGATTTTATCTTGGATTACAGTTTAATCTTTAGTTGACACTGAACACATACATGACTGAAAGGTAGGCATCTTTTCTAAAAAGTGACCAAGATATAAGATTAACTTTGTAGATTTTTTGAAACTGTTCAGTTTGTCAAAATTCACTTTTTAGATTTGAGCTTTTGATGGGGCTTGATATTAAAACATACCACTGATGGTCATTTTACTCATTCACTGGTTTGTACTCCATTGTTTTATTTTTGGTTTAGGTCCTTTGCTCGCCTATTATTACTTGGTCCCTTCAGAACCTGGGATTAGGTTAGGTTTTCTTTGTATTGTGTCCTGAGAACTCTTAAGAAAAACAGTATTTCCCAAATGCAGATATGAGATATGTGTTAAAAATCTCTTACCAATCGTGTTATAGGATGAAGATTGACATCTATAATCCAACTGTCACTCTCTAAACGATGCTTAACAACTTCACAAAGAGACAGAGCTAAAATTACCCTGTATATCTGCAGATATCTTTAATGCCTTGAGTAACATTCTGACATTCACAGTTGTATGGAATAGAGAAATATAGCAGTGGGTCAGGAACTAGGGTCATTAATCCACAGTCACATAAGAATGTGGCAAAGAACTGAGTAAAAGCATCACTGAATCCAACATTCCTTCAAACCAATCCTCAATCCTGTTTTAGCTGTTTTCCTCAGATTATGAATGAAAATATCTACTTGCTTTTCTTACCTTCTAATATTTTTGAGCTGAAATGAGATAGCATTTATGTATGTTCTTTGTAAATATGAGAGTTTATACATGTGGGGTTTAATTTAGTTTATTTCATTCTAATTTTTAGCTTTGTCAAGCTGTGCAGTGTGGCTTTTGAAGGTTAAGAACACATGAATCATTTATGTGCTGGCTATTCATATTCTGATTGGCAGTTCCTCCTGCGAGGACTCTGTACATATCAACATGTTATAAAATGTCTTGAGGGCTCACCATATGTATTTATGTTGAAATAATTTGACATTATTCCATTTACTGACTTAACACCAAATATCACTTAGCAAGATTTTAAATTCAAATTTTTTTTCTCAAAGCCAAAATTAAAGTACACTTTCTTACATATCCTGTAGACTTATGAATTAGGTTTCTTTCACATTATTCTTCATGAATGTATTTATGTCTGAAAAGGTAACCTTAAATGCTTTCCATAAATCTAAAATGAATCAGGAATTCTACATTATTCTGAGAGAAAAGGTTATCTTTATTTTTAAAAAAGCAATACTTTTTCTAATAATGACTAAATTAAAAACTTGATTTCATGAGTATAAATATATCCACTCTTCCACATATTTTTAAATATTTTGACCATCATTGAACCAAATTATTGCATACTTTATGATGTTGACTGAAACAATTTTTTGGAATTTATATAATTATGCCATTATTTGTGTTTTGAAAGATTTTATAAGAGCTGATTTGTATTTACATTTTTAATTTACTAAAAGGATAGTATCATATTAAAGATGTTTATGTAGCAAAAGCAGCTATTTTACTAATGCTAGATAGATAAACCTAATTTTTTAAATAACTTAAGGAATAGCTTCATGATTATAAAGAGTAAATCTATGAGAGAACTCATTTTCACTTCTTTTCATTTCAGATATATCATAAAGCAAAACTCAGTTGATACTGGCAGAGTAATAACCATCTAATCACCTTAAATTCCAGAGCAGCAACCACTTTTGTTTTTTTTTTTAGAAATATAGTAATTAAAAAGTGGCCACATGCTTGGAAAGTAGGTATTTCAAAGAAAAACTTTATAAAAAATATTTTTATTTTTTATATTTTTAATGTCAAGAAACAAATGTAGAGGTGAGTATTTACTTTGGAATAAAGCCTAGTAAAGACAATTGCATACTTTAAATATCTAAGTGATAATCATTAAGATTTATGTTTAGGATATCAGTCAAATTGCCAATTTTAGACAACAACTGAAAGCCTTAAGTCCTTTTTAAGAAAGTTTATCTTTATTAAAGTTAATACAAGATTAGATAGCAGTTAAATCTGGGAAAGCTGCCAGTGGTTATTACAATATTATTATCCTTTCTATTTGCAAATACTATAAAATCAGATTTCTACCATGAGCAAAACTAAGAACGAATGGTTTCTTTGTATGTGCTTATGGTCAATTTGCCTGGCTCCATTTTGATCATACTATGGCTAATTGACAAGTTAGGCAAGTAGGAGTGAAGATTTAGTTGTAACTCCCTAAAGAAAGTTCCTTGTGTATATTTTCTAACTTCATATATATATATATATATATATATATATATATATAGTTCTACTTTTCCACAGAGATTGTGTATGGTCATATCTGTGTTCCTAATAGTGAGTCTATACCTTTGAGTATTTTTAAAAAATCAATAGGAAATACAAATTCCATGGGCTTCAAAATAGAACTGGCAAAGGGATTTATTGAACTGAGGAAAGAAATAACAAAACTAAGCCCATTTGGCATTTTAGCAACTGGAAAATTCTTTTGGTAAATATTAGAATTTCTATAAATGTGGGTACAGGGTACACATTCCCTCATCTCCACTTTGAATGCTAGGTGGGGTTTTACATTGAGATGTAAATTTAATAATCATTATATTACATTTGAAAGGTCACATTTCTCAAACATATCAGTATTTATTATCAAGTAGAAAAAGAAAGAAAGAGAAAAGCAAAGAAGGAAAGAATGGAGAGAGTAAGGAAGAAAAGAAAGAGAAGAGGGAGGGAGGACAGAAAGAACTGTCATAAGCCTTCAGTAACTGTGAGAGATCCAAATATAAAAGTTTCTATCCTTGGAGGATTCAGTAGTGTGGCAAAGCAACATCTTTATTTAGGGTAGGTGCAAGGATGTAAGACTAGCAAGCAATGATGATAGTGCACCCCACTGTATTATTGTTTTTTTAATCTTCTGCAGACTGACACTTTAAAAACACAATAAAAATTAGTATTGAATTAATAAAAAAACAGAATGTAACTCTTTAGTGGTTTGTATTGGTGTATTTGATTTGTTATTGTATTTAAAACTCAAAGATATAAAAGTATTCTAATAAATTGCTAAAAATGTTTTTTAATCTCCAATTCTGAATGGTATCAAGATCTCATCCACCATCACTGGACTGAATGTTATGCAACCCTCATCTAGAAGACTCAAAGTCCTGCCATAAGTATATTAAGCTACTGTGCTGAATTATTGTGCATGTTCCTATAATAACAATGTAGCCGATATAGTTTTTCTAACTAACTATATATCCTGAGCATTTCTCAATAAAAAATTAATTTCCAACATCCTTTATGCTGATTCATAACACTCCAACAACAACATTGGAAGTACCTAAGTAGTCTCCTTTGGAACAGTGACTCTTGGTTCAGGTATTTTAAGGCTAATAGTATGTACTGATTGTTTACTTACAATCTTAAACACAGGCAACATTGTTTGTTCCAAAGGGTTTTTCACAAAAATTAGAATACATATTGTCAAAAAAAACCCAAAAAGTCCCAATCAAAATGATTGCATTTAAAGAAAGACATCCTTCACTCAGATGACTAAATTGCATATAAACTTTTGGAAACATACAGATGTTTATGTCTTTTGATCAAGTAAAGTTACATTTTGAAGAACGTTTGCCTGCAGTCCAGTGTACATAGTACATAGAGAGTTGTGCATTCAAGAGTGTTTCTTGAGGATAGAAACAAAACCAGGGAAGAAGCAAAAGTAGAGTTCCACAGATGGAACTGTTCCAAGGGTGTCCTTCAGCTTTATCTCCTAAACCTAGGCTTGTGGTTTATAAATCTCCTGGCTTCCAGTATTTTTTTTAAATGTTTATTTTTTAGTTGTAGGTGACAGAATATCTTTATTTTATTTTTATGTGGTGCTGAGGATCGAACCCAGTGCCTTATGCGTGCTAGGCGAGCACGCTACCACTGCGCCATAATCCCAGCCCCTTCCAGTATTTTTTGATGAAATCTTTTTTTGAGAATTCATGTAGTTATCAGTGAGTTTGTTTTCTATTGTAGCTGTTCCTCATGACTAGAAAATAATCTGTTCCAATAAACAAAATGACTACCTCATGTATATTATTCTACACAAAAGATCTTTAGAACTGTGGAAATGTTATAGCAATTGCAAATTTTGGAAAAATCATTAAATTTCTTCTTTGACTGGCTACATCAAATTTAAAAAGTTATTAATGAAATTCCTACCTTTTTGCCTATATTCTTATTACTTTGGATGATATGTATTTTATCTGGAAACTCTTTGACTACCATCTTTTGCTTAAGGCTTAATGTAATAATAGATCCTCTAAAAGCTGCAGATGGACTGTTTATATTTTGCAATTTTTATACTTTTAAAAAATTCAACATTTGAGACTAGGTTGATAGTTAAAAAATAAGTCTAAACCTCGGCTTGATGTTCTATTAGCAAAATGAATAGGGTGCTCATTAGTCTTATATTGATTGAAGCCAAGTGGATGATAGAGAATTTTTGTGTACAAATGCTATTTTGAAACACACAAAAAATACATACTAAAAATAATTGTATTTGACATTGCTTTTTCCTCATAATGATTTAAAGGGTCAAAAGTATTCCTTTTTATTTAATATAACAAAATTTATTTCAGCTGTGGGCTAAAATAATGTATTAAGGCTGAGGTCACCATTTTCTGTACAATCTTGTAACATTACAGCATATGTTCTGTGCAGTTTTATACATTGTATGAATATATTGAATGTAGTAAAGATTACTTTTCTATTTGGTAATTATTTTGTATTTGGTGATAGCTAAGGATGAATTTTTGGATGACAGATCTATATAAATTATTATTTAATATTTACAGCAGAAAAAAGAACTCAATAAACTAAATTTTAAATCTTAATATACTTTAACTTCAACTTAAGTTTTTCTTACAAAACAAATATTCTTAGATGGTGGACTAATTTTTATTATTAATAGAAGAAACTAAACATATTTTACAACAGGAAGCCAAATTCAGTAAACATTTTTTGTTATATAAATATACTTTGAATATATAATTTATATAATTATAAATATATAATGAAGGCATAGAATGTGACCTCAAGATGCCACCAATTATTCATTGTAACTGGAAATATAAAAAGTTAGCATAATTTATAATGTTTATTAATTGTCCTTCATGACTATGGATATTAATCTAGCTCTTAATGTAAATGACATGGGGCTTACTTAATATGTATTATGTGAAAATTGGGTAGTTTTGATAAATAATATGGTTTTTATTCATTCTTTTTAGTTGTACATGACAGTAGAATTTATATTGATAAAATTATACAATTAAATATATCTTACTCTAATTAGGACCCCATTCTTCTGAGTGTAGATATTGATGAGATTCACTTAGATATTCATATAAATACATAGGAAAATTATGTATATTCATTTTACTCTTTTTTATTCCTATCTCCCTCCCTTCCCTTCATTCCCCTTTGTCTTATCTACTGAACTTCTCTTCTCCTCATCTCCCACTGTGGTTTAGCTTCCACATTTCAGTGAAAATATTTGGCCTTTGGTTTTAGGGACTGGTTTATTTTACTTAGCATGATAGTATCCAGATCTATCCATTTACTGACAAATGTCATAAAGTAACTCTTTTTTGTGCAATACTTCATTGTGTACATATACCATAATTTCTTTATATATTCATCTGTTGAAGGGCATCTAGGTTGGCTCCATAGCTTAGCTATTGTATATTGAACAGCTATAAACATTGAAGAGGCTGTTTTGCTATAGTATGCTGATTTTTTTAAAAAATTATTCTTTTTAGTCATACATGGCAGTAGAATGTATTTTGACATATTATATATACATGGAGTATAAATTCTCATTCTTGTGGCTGTACATGATGTGGAGTTACATTGGTCGTATACTCATATATGAACATAGGAAAGTTATGTCTGATTCATTCTTGTCTTTCCTATTCTCATCCCCCCTCAGTTCCTTTTATTCCCCTCTGTCTAAATGAAAGTACTTCTATTCTCTGCTCCCCTTATTGTGTGCTAGCATCCACATATCAGAGAGAACATTCTGTCTTTGGGTTTTAGGGATTGGCTTATTTCACTTAGCATGATAGTCTCAAGCTCCATCCATTTACCTGCAAATGCCATAATTTCATTCTTCTTTATTAACTGAGTAATATTTCATTGTGTATGTATATACCACATTTTCTTTATCCATTCATCTGTTGTAGGGCACCTTAGCTGATTCCATAGTTTAGCTATTATGAATTAGGCTGCTATGAACAATGATGTGTCTGCATCACTGTAGTATGCTGATTTTAAGTCCTTTGATTATATGCCAAGGAGTAGGATAGCTGGGTCAAATGGTGGTTCCATTCCAGGTTTTCTGAGGAATTTCCATACTGCTTTCCAGAGTGGTTGTACCAAGTGGCAGTCCCACCACTTGGTAGCTTTAATATAATTTATTAATGTATGAGTGTACCTTTCCCCCCACATCCTTGATTTATTGTTGCTTGTATCTTGATAATTGCCATTCTGATTGGAGTGAGATGGAATTTCAGTGTTGTTTTAATTTGCATTTCTCTAATTGCTAGAGATGTTGAACGTTTTTTCATGTATTTGTTGACCAAATGTATTTCTTCTTCTGTGAAATACCTGTTCAGTTCCTTTTTCCATTTATTGATTGGGTTATTACTTTTTTTTGGTGTTAAGTTTCTTGAGTTCTTTGTATATCCTAGAAACTAATGTTGTATCTGAGATATAGATGGCAAAGATTTTGTCCCATTCTATAGGCTCTCTTTTCATGATTTGATTGTTTATTTTGCTTTTTAGTTTGATGCAATTCCATTTATTGATTTTTTATTTTATTCCAAAATTCACAGTTTTTATGTGATCAGGGGACAGAAAGTGATCGAGCATATCATTTATTAATTGTATATTCCTCTTACCCATTCTTGACCCAGTCTTCCCTTAATTTCTAAAGACAATATGGTCCCAGATATCTAAAAACAAATTTTAGGAAATTTTAATTTATAGCCTTCTGGTATGAATAATTCAATATACTATATATTCAATTTAATCTATAGCACTGTACCTGGCAAGTGGCATAAATAAACCCTATAACATTCATTGGAAGAAGTAATTTTATAATTCAGTAAAAATCCATTATAATACAACTCACTTTCTTAGTCCTTTCTTCCTACTTGGCTCATACACTGCCCTTGTAGTCACTTGAGGACACAGCACACTTAGCAACTTGCCAATAGAAATAGCTTTCTTTTCCATCTTCCATTGCCTGGGGTCTCCTCTCCGTTTTCTTTGCCACTGCAGCCTCTGACATGTTATAGATTCAGTCTTTCACACCCCTTTCTGCTTCTCACTTCTCTCCTAGGTCATACCAGCCCTTTGTCTTTCAGGGATTTTAGTGGCAACAACCTAAGAGAACAGGAATGGTGAAGAAATCTTCCATTATCCTTCCTCTACACCATTCTAAGTTTCTGCTAATAGCATCCCCCATGATGATTTTCTTACTTCTCATTGCTCACCCACTTCTGTTTCCAGAACATACATGTCTGTGTGTGGGCAAACACACAAACACACATCCTCTTCCTTGAATGATATGTCTAACTTATTTTTGTGAATCTGAGTTTCTGTTGAAATGTAAAGAAAACCTACTTCCTGGGCTTTTCCACTATTATCTCCTCATCACCACTAACTTTTGCTTTCCTGTAGGATCTATATGTACTTTTTTTTTTTTTTTTTTTTTGGTAATATTGAACTCAGGGGCACTCAACCACTAAGCCACATACCCAGCCCTGTTTTGTGTTTTATGCACAGACAGGATCTCACTGAGTTGCTTAGCACCTTGCCACTGCTGAAGCTGGCTTTGAACTCATGATTCCCCTGTCTCAGCCTCCCAAAGTGCAGGGATTACAGGCGTGCACCACCGCGCCCAGTTTATATGCTCTTATGTTTTGGAGGATAGAATTAGGTAGGATTTTTAAAAAAGCTGGGGGCTTGCAAATATTTGTAGGAAAGGTATTTCAGGGTATTTTGCTGTGATTGTTATGTTATGAGTAATATATCATTTTTAATTAAGAAAGTATTTTCAAGTATTCCAAGGAAATCACGAAATTATTTTGTGTTTTTGAAAGATAGGGAAACACATTTCAATACATTTTTTAGTGAAATATGATCAAATAGGTGGTGGCAGTATAAACTGAGGCAAAGAGGACCTCAGAATAAACTGAAAGCTGAACTTGTTAAAAAAGACTGAAAGAGTTAGGTGGAGCTGGGCTGTGAGGAGATACACTAGCAGAATGTTCATTTTCTTATAGGTAATCATACACATGTGTATAGAATCAATCTTCCTAACAGGCTCTGCCTCCTCTATACACTCCTAACCTCATCCTCATCCTGAGAAATTTTTTACCATAGCTGCAAGAATTCGTATCAGAGTCTTAGAGCTTAGAATGTTCTATTCTACCTCGAAAGCAGGGTTTTGAGATTTTAAAACCTGTCAGCTTAACTTGGAATTTCAGCCATCACACCCACCCCCACACACGTACGCATTCCCCTCTCCCTCTCTCAAAACACCTCCAGAACACTACACATAGCAATGTAATTCTAACGTAAATAATGGACATCAGGTGTCCAAATCATTAAAAGACTTACATGAAGGCCATGGACATTATACTATACAATATTATTTCTATGGGGAAAGCCATTGTGTATTCTAAAATATTTTATTAATTATTTTATTATTTATGTTTTCTTTATAGTTGATTTGGGCAGAATGGTCTATGCCATGATACTTCCCAGCATGAAATCATTTGGAGTGGATTATCTATTATACCTGATCATTTCTTAGTTTCTAAGTTGCTGCAGGTTAGCAAAAAATAAAAATAAGTAAGTGGGCTGACTTTCCTTTAGTTATCAAAGCACAAAATAATGTGAAATATTTATAAATCTTATTCTGAAAATTTCCATCAATTTTACCCATAATAAGAATCACCTATTTAAAAATTTAATTTTTCATTTGGGTTAGGGATAGTAACCTGCTAACATAAAATGAAATAAGCATAAGTTGTTCATTGTTTGAGTACTACTTCACATTAACTTTTAGATTTATATACAAAGGTATTTGAGGAACACTAGAACATGAAAATTTTGGTTTATGCTTTTTATTAACTTGAGTAAATTCTTAAACTGGATTTCCCAATAATAAGAGTAATTGTGATTTTTTTATTGTTGCATTTTTAAACACTTACACTCAAAGTTTGGAAAAATGTTAGATGCAATAAACCACAACTCACTCTAAGAGGAAAAAAATCTAACCTGCCTAATTATCTAGATATTTTGGATAATGTTTTTCTTTCACTTTGATAATATTGGTATACAAGATTATATACAAACCTTAGAGCTTTCAGATTTAGTAACCTTCAATGATTTGAAACCTAGCCACAAACATCCTAATAAATTATTTTTCCTTTTTAAATTTAAAGTGGTGTATTTCTGGTTTAAAAAATGGAGTGAACTCAGATTAATTTATTATGTCCCTTTATGCCCATATATCTTCTTACTTTGTTTATTTTGAGTTTACTGTGGCATCCTACCTTTTGTAAAAGGCATCTAATTTTAAGAGTTAGTTGAATTAAAGACTTTAAAAGAAAATACCCTAATTCTTAGACTGAATTAGCCATGGGGAGACACTATTGTAAACTTAGACACATTGTAGTTTATTTCTAGCTCTGTGCCTACCTTTCATATTTTGTGATGGTAAAGTTTGAGGTAATACATGTACAGCCCCTAGCACAATGTCTGATGTATACCAAGGACTCATTTTCTCTTCTCCATGGGAGCCTAAATTCATAACTACAGGAACGTGTCTAACATTTACTTTGAGAACAGGGCTAACAATGAAAAATGAAACTCAATAATAATATCCCATCTGTACAATAGCAGGGGGAAGGAAATGATAAAAAGCTATTTTCAATAGAGCTGGAGAATATTATAAACCACTTACATTTGTCTCTGTCATTTTCTCTGAAATAGCAATTATTCTCTCTAGTTTTGAGTCTCCTAATGATTGCAACTGTTTAATATTTTTGTTGTCATTCTTATTGTATTTCTTACACCAAATATTCAATGCTACTAAAATTTTGGAAAAAAAATACCCACCAAGATATTAAAGTATGATTTTTAAAAGAATGACTATACTCTCTACTGTTATGAGTAAAATACTGAAAGGGTAAGAATTGTCATATAGCTATGGAAAAATACTTAGCCAAGGCATTCCCAATTACATAAGCCTTTTACATGTGCTCCTATTTAAAATGGGCAAAAAGGACTTATTTGGAGAACAATTTTATTGGCTTGCAGTTAATAGAATTACCAGCATAGATAAAATGCATTTGGTAAAGCAGTGTAGTACTTTAGCCAGCTAGAGATGAGATGGACCTCTAGATTACCAAAACCAAAGACAATTTTCTACCTAAAAAGGGGCTGGAGCCTGTTCCAGCAGACTAGATTAGATATGTCTGTCACCTATTTTGTGGCTGTAGATCTTAACATAATCAATCAACTTTTCTCTGATTTATTTCTGCATTTTTGAGATAAGCCAAGCAGAAACTATTTTGAAAAAGGAACTTGGCAATATAACTCCATAGTGCTTCCCTATTGTCTGTTCCTTGACTTCCATACCATACAATAAATTAACATGACACACTTGCAGTTACTGTCTTAAGGCATGTGGATAGATCTTCCTTCTCTTCCTAGGTCCTTTCAGACTGCTTTGTTTGGCTATATTTCTACTTATTGACAGAGATAAAGTCTGAAATCAATTTTCTATAGATGATATCAACTTCCTGAAAGTTCAGAAAAAAAAAAAGAAAAGATATCAAAGGGAGATTATTTATGGTTTCATTTTTTATGAAATATTCCTAACTTCTTGTAGCTAACTAAAAAAAATAATTTGGTCAACTGTTCACCAAAAAAACAGACCATTCCAAACTTTAACATGCACTCAGTAAATATTGTTTATGAAAGCATCAAATTTATATCTAGAGAATACCTTAGTTGCTCCTATACTCATTTTCTTAACTGAATATTAACTTTTCCTCAAAAATCACATGTTAAACTCCTAAATCCAAACATAATTATATTAGAAGATGGTGTCTTTGGGAGATTAGGATATGAGAGCAAAGATCTCATGAATGGGATTAGTACCTTTACAAGAAAAAATGAGAGAATTTGTTTATCTGGTAGCTACATGTGGATAATAACAAGAGAGCCATCTGCAATCCAGGAAGGGTACTCCCACCAGATACCAGATCTGCTGGTGTCCTAATCTTGGACTTCCAATCTTCAGAAATATGAGATATAAATATCTGTTGTATAAGCCATCCAGTATATAGAATTCTGTTATAGCAGCATGAAAAGACTAAAATGCCTACCTTTTACAAATGAGAAAAATGAGACCAGACTTCTTTGTGAAACATTAAAAGTGAATAAGTTTTGGAGTGGTAGCTAAAATTTAGTTTCTTTATTCAAAGTCTAGCTTCTTTCCATTATAGCATTTTCAATTTATTTTATTCCACAAACATTGCAAGGCCTTCTATGATGAAAAGGCACTGCTTTAGAGATTGAGGTAGAAGAGTAGAAAAGATATGAAATGAATAGGAAATGATTTGTCCTATAAGAACAGAATGATTCTTTATGTCCAAGAAGCAAAAATGATGGATAATCTTTTCAGGATGTCACTTTCAAAATGCATGCACTTGTATCCATATGCTTTGGTTACTATACTTATAAAGCCACCTCCTGCAATATAAACTTTGAGTAAGGGCAAGGGTAGCTTGGCTTAAAGTGCTACCACCTCCACAACATTCATGTAACCACACAAGAAGGGAAATTAGGGTACCTTAACAAAAAGAAGGTTATATAAAATAAGGCACAAACAAAAATCAAGTGGTTGCATCAGTGTCTTGTTGAGTGTGAATGAAAAAAAAACTGAGGCCAAGAGAAGGAGCAATAAATAAAGCGATTAGAGTATTAGAGTGGTTTGGTTTGGCTAAAGCACAATATGAGTGGAAGTTATCCGAATGAGCCACTCTCTGGTTTCTGGTCATCCCCATCTCCTAACCTACCACCACCATCTTAAGGAGAGAATTCTCCTCAATTTACACTGATAACTTTGTAAGATAAATGTGCATTCCAGAAGCAGTTGACTCAAGGGAATGAAAACTTTGAGCCTATGGCCATGCCCGTGAGTGAGAGATGGATCTACACTGTCCAGCTACTAGCAATCAGACCCTTGGCACAGATGTTATAGATTTTGGTGTTTCTCTCTCAAATTTAGAAAGGGTATCTGGCATTAGCTATAGGACTAGGGCTAGCACATTGCTGTAAGGAATATGCCAAGGAGATTCTATTCATATCACCCAAGCATCAACTTCTCCCTTTGCTTCCTTAATCTGATCATGGAAGTTATAGAGAGGATAAAGCAGTCAAGGGCTATGGGGACACTCCTGAAAACTATGGGGTCTTAGAGATGCATAGCACTTTCACATATTAATGTTAAGAGTTTTCTCCCCAAATACTCCATGGATCTTTCTTCCTGAGGGTTCCTTTATTTTATCTCATCTTTGCAACAAACTTATGCCAAATAAATGGTATGAGCTTCTGAACCAACTTTCTCCTAATAGTTCTTCTTAAGTGACACATTGATGTCACAATCAAAAGCTTGATTGAAATCATATTGAGAAAGTTAACTGCTCTCTACTAAGAAGTTTGGTTTTCAGACGATAGAGTATACCATTTAGTACATGTTCTGTGGAAGTAGAATCATAGACTTCAAATCCTGACCAGCTCTCTTGTTCACAAAAAGTGTCATTTAAGAAAGTGTTTACTCCATTAATCTACAGTTGTAGTTTTTAATAAATGAAAGCTTTTTCACATGGTTAAAATAATTCAATAATTACTAAAATGTAATGGAGTCACTGAATATTTTGAGTAGACAAGTACAAGTGACTAAATTATACAATGAGAGTGACTTGACATAGTGCTCTGCTGGCAGAATGATGGATAGATGGAGTCACTCTATAAGCTAGGAGATCTAAGAATCACCAACAAATGATAGGAAAGAAACTCTACAAACACTAACAGTGGAACCAAGACTGTAACCATGGCAAAAAATAAAAAAAATAAGAGATAGCTTATTAAACAGTTTAATACTATGTGGAATTCTGTGCTTTCTATCTTGCCTTAAGAAGTTAACTTACAGGGCTGTGGTTGTGGCTCAGTGGTAGAGCACTTGCCTCACATGTGTGAGGCACTGGGTTTGATCTTCAGCACCACATAAAAATAACTAAATAAAATAAAGACATTGTGTCCATTAAAAAAAAAAAGTTAACTTATAAGCCTATAAGAAGGTAATCAATGCGACCTAGGCTCTGTTTCTCAGCTCAGTCTTTGTCTAACATCTGTTGTTTAATTTCTCTAAGTTTAATTTTTTATTCAAGGGTAATTATACTTTTATATGTGTGTAGGTATGCATATTATATATACATACATGCATGTAACACTTATACATATATCTATTGATCAGGATCTTGTATACCATATCAACCATATTACTCTTAAAAGAATATCCAACCATACATTTTTAAAGATGAATATTTACATTTTCTCATATAGCAAGAAATCTTAAGTTATGTAGTTGATCATATTTAATCACAATTTTTAGCCAGTAAAGCCACTGAAGACCCACTCAGGCTATTTGCAGCTCTACTCCAGCATCCCTGGCATGTTGGCTTTTCCCTTGTGCTTGTGACTTCATGGTCAGAACATCATTGCTACATCTCAAATATCATGTTCAGTTAAAAAAGAAATTAAGAAACCCCTTTTGTGTTGTTTCTCAGTGGCCAGAACATAGCTACTGGAGAAAGCTGCAAGGTCAGTAGGAAAGTGGGGAACTAGATTGAATGGCTGTTGTAGACCACTGTGAATTGTGTCCTGGGACTGAGTATGTCTAGACCGGAACTACTTTAGTGTTCTTTTAATAGAAAAGAGGGGCATTGGATAGGTAACTATCAGAATTTGCCATAATAAGAATATTAGATATGTGAAATTGCCTTATTTAAAAGATACTGTAATAAACTGTGAAGGAATCAAGTATTTGGAAAAACCTATTCAAAATAAATGGGATTGCCTATAGGGTTTCACTCTAATTTGTAGTAATTCATTTTAATTAATGAAAGAATTGTTATATTAATTTGTAGATGCTTCAGCAAGCCCTTTGATTAGGAAAAAAAAAGAGCCAGTAACTTAAATTAATCAACAGGCTTTTTTGTAATTGTTTTCTTAGATAGATAAATTTTAAATTGGGCAAATACATGATATTTGCAGTGGAAGAAATGGTTTGAACTGATAATGTATTTTCAGGGGCAAAAATCATCCTAGACTACAAATGGTAACTTATCCATGTTACATTAGGTGAGTGATTCTATGATTCTAGCTTACAATAATGGTCAGACTGCATCTGTCGTTGTATAGTTGCCATTTTCTTGGGCTGCCAGAAAGCATCTCATCACTTGGCATGTCCCACATATTAGACTGAGAGAAAAAGAGAAACAAGAGGGGATGCAGTTGCTGAAGAAGCTGAAGGCTTAGAACCCAGCAGAAACCGCAGCTGAGAACAGTCCCAGGCACAGTGCTTGCTCAGTAGCTATAATGAATTAGCAGGGCTAAGAGTGTTCTGCTGACCAGAAAGAAAGGAGGGGGGAAAAGACAGTTTTAGGATTTGTAATTATTAAGTAATTCACTGTGCTGCCAGCAAGTCCAAGACCCACAGAAACCCAGGGCATTGGGAGATATAAATAATAAGTAATTGTTGGTATTTTTTGATAATAGTCTCAAAAACCTTTACTTCTGACTGCTTTGCTTCTCTGGTTGATAAAATGATACTGAATTTGAAAAATTATGTATGTAAGCATTCTCTGTATGTAATATTTATGTGCATCAAATAAACCATATGCCTTCCTTTTATGTTATTTGTTTTACTTTATCCTGTTATATTGGGTGGAAAAATACATTGAGAACACTTGCTCAAATACATAATAAAAACTATTTGGAGAGTAAGAATATTAATAGTTGATTTAGTTAAAAATTCCATTTTTCTGACATCTTACTGTGACTATGCCTGCAGATGAAGAAGCAACTGAAATGATGGATTTTGCAAACTTCAGAAATGTTTTACCATATGACTTACAAATATACTATTGTTTGTGTAAAAAGTGATTGTGTTACATTTATGCACACCACCATAATGTTATTTTACATGATCATGGTGGTACAAATACATCTATGATTTAATTCTGAGGTTCAAAAGGATTGGAAGAGAATATGATTTTGTGACTATTATAGATTTCATATTTCATCTAAGTTTATTTATTTATTCTATTTAGTATACACGATAGCAGAATGCATTTTGATTCATTGTGAAAAGATGGAGCATAACTTTTCATTTCTCTGGTTTTACATGATGTAGAATCACATCATATATGTAGTCATACATGAAGCTAGGGCTATGATGTCCATTTTATTCCACCATCTTACCTGCCCCCATGCCCCCTCCCCACTCCCTTCCCTGTGACCAAATTCGCTCCATTCTTCCTGTGTCCCCTCCCCCATTATGGATCAGCATACACTTATCAGAAAGAACATTCAGCATTTGGTTTTTTGGGATTGCCTTACTTCTTTTAGCATGATATTCCACCACCTTTACTGTCCCCAGGCCCACTCCCCCCTTATAACCTTGGGAACAGAGTTCCTCCATTGTTCCCATGTCCTTCCCCCTATTATGCATCAGCATCCACTTATCAATGAGTACATTCAGCATCTGGTTTTCTGAGATTGGCTTTCTTCACTTAGCATGATATTCTCCACCTCCATCCATTTACCTGCAAATGCCATAATTTTATTCTCTACTATTGCTGAGTAATATTCCATTGTACCACAGTTTTTTCATCCATTCATCTATTGAAGGACATCTAGGTTGGTTCCACTATTTAGCTATTGTGAATTGAGCTGCTATAAATATTGAAGTGGCAGTGTCACTGTAGTATGCTGTTTTTAAGTCTTCTGGGTATAGACCAAGGAATGGGATAGCTTGGTCAAATGGTGGTTCCATTCCAAGTTTTCTAAGGAATCTCCATACCGCTTTCCAGATTGGTTGTATCAATTTGAAGTCCCACCAGCAATGTAAGAGCATGCCTTTTCCCCCACAACCTTGCCAACACTTATTGTTGTTTGTATTCCTGATAATTACCATTCTGACTGGCATGAGATGGAATGTTAGAGTAGTTTTGGTTTGCATTTCTCTGATTGCTAGAGATGTTGAACAGTTTTTCATATGTCTGTTGATCAATTGGATATCTTCTTTTGAGAAATGTCTGTTCAGCTCCTAAGTTCATTTTTTAAATGGGTTTTTAGTTTTATTGGTGTTAAGTTTTCTGAGTTCTTTATATATCATGGAGATTAGTGCTCTATCTGATGTGCATGTGGCAAAGACTGGTTCCCAGAATGTAGGCACTCTATTCACTTCATTGATTGTTTCTTTTGTTGAGAAAAAGCTTTTGAGTTTGAATCCATCCCATTTATTGATTCTTGATTTTACTTCTTGTGCTATAGGAGTCTTGTTAGGGAAATAGGATCCTAATCCGACATGATGAATATTTGGGCCTTTTTTTCTTCTATTAAGCGTAAGTTTTCTGATCTAATTCCCAGGTCCTTGATCCACTTTGAGTTGAGTTTTGTACATGGTGAGAGATAGGGATTTAGTTTCATTTTGCTGCATATGGATTTCCAGTTTTCCCAGCACCATTTGTTGAAGAGGCTATCTTTTCTACAATGTATGTGTTTGGCACCTTTCTCTAGTATAAGATAACTGTATTTAAGTGGGTTTGTCTCTGTGTCTTCTATTCTCTACCATTGGTCTACATGTCTATTTTGGTTCCAGTACCATGCCATTTTTGTTACTACAGCTTTGTAGTATAGTTTAAGGTCTGATTGTGATGTCACCTGCTTCACTCTTCTTGTTAAGGATTTCTTTGGCTATTCTGGGTCTCTTATGCTTCCAAATGAATTTCATAATTGCCTTTTCTATTTCTATAAGGAATGATGTTGTGATATTAATTTGAATCACATAGAACCTATATAGCACTTTGGGTAGTATGACCACTTTGACAATATTGATTCTGCCTATCTAAAAGCATGGGAGATTTTTCATCTTCTAAGGTCTTCTTCAATTTCTTTGTTTAGTGTCTTGTAGTTTGCATTGTAGAGGACTTTCACCTCTTTTGTTAAATTGATGGCCAAGTATTTTTTATTTTGAGGCTATTGTGAATGGGATAGTTTTCCTAATTTCTCTTTCAGAGGGTTTAACACTGATGTATAGAAATGTAATTGATTTATGGGTGTTGATTTTATATCCTGCTACTTTGCTTAATTCATTTATTTTCTGGTGGAATTTTTTTGATCCTCTAAGTATAGAATCATGTTGTTGGCAAATAATGATAGTTTGAGTTCTTCTTTACCTATTTGTATCCCTTTAATTTCTTTCGTCTGTCTAATTGCTCTGGCTAGCATTTCAAGGACTATGTTGAATAGCAGTGGTGAAAGAGGGCATCCCTGTCTTGTTCCAGGTTTTAGAGGGAATGCTTCCAATGTTTCTCCATTTAGGAAGATGTTGGCCTTGCGTTTAGCATATATAGCTTTTACAAAGTTGAGGTATGTTCCTACTATCCCAAATTTTTCTAGTGTTTTCAACATAAAAAGTGTGCTGTATTTTGTCAAATGTTTTCTCTGTATCGATTGATAAAATCCTGTGATTCTTATCTTTATTCTATTGATGTGATGGATTATGTTAATTGATTTCCGTATGTTGAACCAACCTTGCATACCTGGAATTAACCCCACTTGATCATAGTGCACTATTTTTAATATGTTTTGGATGTTATTTGCCAAAATGTTATTGAGAATTTTTACATCTATGTTCATCAGGGATATTGGTCTGAAATTTTCTTTCTTTGATATATTTCTGTCTGGTTTTGGTATCAGGGTGACACTCGCCTCATAGAATAAGTTTGGAAGGGTTCCCTCCTTTTCTATTTTATGAAATAGTTTGAGGAGTATTGGAGTTAGTTCTTCTTTGTAGGTCTTGTAGAACTCAACTGAGACTCCTTCTGGTCCTGGGCTTTTCTTGGTTGGCAGGCTCTTGATGGCATCTTCTATTTCCTTGCTTGAAATTGGTCTAAGTTATGTATGACCTCCTGGTTCAGTTTGATAGGTCATATGCTTCTACAAATTTGCCAGTGTCTTCATGATTTTCTATTTTACTGGAGTATAAATTTTCAAAATAGTTTCTAATTATCCTCTGTATTTCAGTAGTTTCTATCGTGATATTTCCTTTTTCATCATGAATTTTAGTAATTTGGGTTTTCTCTCTCCTTTTCCTGAGGGTAGCTAAGGTTTTGTCAATTTTGTTTATTTCTTCAAAGAACTAGCTTTTTGTTTTGTCAATCTGTTGAATTGTTTCTTTTGTTTAAATTCCATTGACTTCAGCCCTGATTTTAATTATTTCCTGTCTTCTACTTCTTTTAGTGTTGGTTTGTTCCTTTTGGGGGAGGGGCTTTGAGATGTAGTGTCAAGTCATTTATTTGTTGACTTTTTCTTCTTTTGATAAATGAGCTTAATGCAATGAACTTTCCTTTTAGCACTGCCTTCATGCTGTTTCAGGGACTTTGATATGTTGTATTGGAGTTTTCATTTACCTCTAAGAATTTTTTTTTAAATCTCTTCTCTGATGTCTTCTTTTATCCATGCATCTTTCAATAGCATATTATTTAGTCTTGGAGTAGTTTCTATTTTTAATCTGTCATTTATTTCTAATTTTATTCCATTGTGGTCAGATAGGATGCAAGGTATTATCTCTATTTTTTTGTATTTGTTAAGACTTGCTATGTGACATAACATATGATCTATTTTGGAGAAGGATCCGTGTGCTGCTGAGAAAAAAAGTGTATTCACTCTTTGATGGATGGAATACTCTATATGTCTGTTAAGTCTCAATTATTGATTGTTTTATGGATTCTGTGGTTTCTTTGTTTAGTTTTTGTTTGGAAGATCCATCCAGTGGTGAGAGAGCTGTGTTAAAGTCACCAAGTATTATTGTGTTGTGGTCTATTTGATCTTATAGTTGAGAAGTATTTGTTTGATATAGATAGATGTCCCATTTTGGGGGGTATAGATATTTATGATTGTTATGTATTGTTGATGTATGACTCCCTTAAGAAGTATGAAATGTCCTTCTTTGTCCCTTTTCACTAAATTTGGTTTTAAGTCCACTTTATCTGATATGAGAATGGAAACTCCTGCTTGCTTATGCTGTTCATGTGAGTGGTATGTTTTTTCCCATGCTTTCACTGTCATTCTGTGGATGTCTTTTCCTGTGAGATGAGTCTTTTGAAGGCAGCATATTGTTAGGTCTTTTTTTAAAATCCAATCTATCAGTCTATGTCTTTTAATTGATGAATTTAGGCTACTCACATTCAGGGTTATTATTGAAATATGATTTGTAATCCCAGTCATTTTGGTTTATTTTTGGTTTTTACCTTGACTTGGTTTCTCCTTTGATTGGCTTTTATTTTTATTTTTTTTTATTTTTAGTGTAGTTCCTCTCTTTGTATATTTTCATTGTTGGTTATCATTTCCTCCTCATGGAATATTTTGCCAAGAATGCTGTGTAGTGCAGGCTTTCTTGCTGTAAATTCTTTTAACTTTTGTTTATCATGCAAGGTTTTTATTTTATCATCAAACCTGACACTCAATTTTGCTGGGTATACAATTCTTGGTTGGCATCCATTTTCTTTCAGAGCTTGGTATATATATATATGTTGTTCAATGAAATCCTGGTTTTTAGAGTCTGGGTTGAAAAATCTACTGAGATCCGAATTCGTCTCCCCCTATATGTAATCTGATTCCTCTCTCTTGTGGCCTTTAAAATTCTAACCTTATTGTGTATGCTGTGCGTTTTCATTATAATGTGCCTTGGTGTAGATCTGTTGTATTTTTGTACATTTGGTGTCCTATAGGCCTCTTGTATTTGATTTTCCAATTCATTTTTCATGTGTGGGAAATTTTCTGATATTTCATTGAAGAGATTGCACATTTCTTTGGTTTGATATTCTGTGCCTTTTTCTATCCTGATAAATCTTAAATTTGGTCTTTTGATGCTATCCCATAATTCTTATATGTTCTGTTCATGATTTCTTACTGTCTTGTCTTCACCCTATTGTCTACTTTATTTTCAGGATTGTATATTTTTTCTTCATTATCCAAGATTCCATATTCCAAGTGATCTAGTCTGCTGGTGATGCTTTCTATCGAGTTTTTTATTTGGTTTATTTTTTCCTTCATTTCAAGAATTTCTGATTGATTTTTTTTCACAATCTCTAGCTCTTTCTTATAGTAATCTTTTGCTACCTGTATTTGCTCTCTTATCTCTTTGTTGGAGTAACCAATGGTTGCCTTTATTTGCTCTCTTATTTCTTTGTTGGAGTGATCAATTTTTGCCTGTATTTGCTTGCTTAAGTAATTCTTTAATTCACAGATCATTTTACTTATGTACATTCTGAATTCTTTCTCTGACATTTCATCAACTGTGCTATCCATGGATTCTATTATTATAGTATCCTGGTTTATTTGGGGTACTTTCTTCCCTTATTTTTTTATGTTGATTATGTATCTTTTTTTCTTGCAATGTCAACCTGAGCTACTGCAGTTTTTATCCTATAATCTTGTAGTGACACTATAGATTCCCTTGGAGTTTACTCCCAGTCCTCAGCGGGTTCCCCAGATGGACACTACTGCCACTAAAGATGATGGCTATGGTAGTGGAGTTAACTCAAGATGGTAGTGGAAGTGTCCTTGGCTGAGCTCCCGCAGTGGACCCTGATGGTGGTCCTGGGCCCTGGCCTATACTCCTCACTGGTTGGCAGGAACTCTGGCTTGGAACTGGAAGTAGTCTTGGGCCTCACTTAGGCCAGGAGTCCCTGAAGGCAGTTCTTCCCCAGGGTCTGTGTTCCCCTGTGACTGCTGGCTAGCAGTCTCAGGTCTGACCTTGGCTGGGCTCCCGTGGAGGTCCTTGAAGGTGGTCTTGGGCCCTAGCCTGTGCTCTGCCGGTGGGCAGGAGCTCTGGTGTGGAACTGGGGGTGGTCCCAGGCCTCACTTAGGCCAGGTCTCCCATTGGGGTCCCCATAGGCAGTTGTTCCCCTTGATCTGGGTTCCCCTGTGACTGGCAGCTAGCAGTTTCAGGTCTGACCTTGGCTGGGCTCCCACGGCAGTCCCTGAAGGTGGTCTCATCTAAGTTTAATTTTTTATCTTGGTGCAATTAACCTAATATGATTGATTGAAAAGATGAAATTTAGGAATTCTTATTTATATTTTTATGGGTATTTTGATTTATAATTCAACCTTTCCAACATATAAATAGGAAGGCTCTTAAGATAAATATTCATAATTTGACATAGTTATCCTTAAACGTATAATTAATCTTTGACAGACCTACATTATTGTTTTTCTCACCAGTAGCCAAGATTTTCATTAAATTATAATAGCAGAAAGACTCAAAATTGTGTCCACTGGCCAAAAAAAGGCTTTTTCTAGCTAAAAACATCTTCATATTTATTATAAGAAAGCAAAATTACTTTGATTTATAGTTATAAAGTAAATAAACTCTAATGTTTGCATAATAGTTTTTAAACTTTTGTATCAAGCTAAACCTATAATTTTAAATAACATTAAAATCTTTTCAAATTTTGAAGGTATTAATATAACTAAATAGTCCAAAATGACTAATATTGTTGCTTTCGCATATATGTGGTACCTAGAGAAATGGAATTCATAGAGATACAAAGTAGAACAGTAGTTGCCAGGGGTTAGGAGAGAGGAATGGGAAGAAACAAAGGTTCTTTTTATCTCTGCAATGATTATACACTGTGATGTTTCAATATCATTTCAGGAGTAACATTTGTCTTTTATCATAATATAAACTTCATTCTAAATGAAGACTAGATTAAAGAATATATGCAAAGCACTGAGCATAGATCTCACAGGCAATTGTTTTCTCAGCAAATATTATTTGTTTTATTATGAAAGCAGTTTCATGAAGTCAAAAGAGCAATGTGAAAGAATTCATCTTTTAGATGAGTTCATGATTATATTTATAACAGAACTAAATTACCTTCTTATCATTATTCAACATCTTTTACTAAAAACTTTTATTATTTCAGGAGGAATTGTTGATAAAGACCTTCGTCACTACCTCAACTTACGATTTCAGAAGGGTTCTGTTGACCACGAACTTCAGCAAATCATCCGTGACAACCTCTACCTCCGCACGGTGCCGTGTGAGTAGGATGGGTGACATTATTTTCTTCCTATGTTAATAGATGTTCAGCCCTATATCCATTATCCAAAAGCCCTATATCCTACATCCAAAATAAAAGTTAAGTCATATTGATATTTTATGGTGGGTATTTGGAACAGAAAACCAATTTGAGACATAGAAATGTTAAATGCTTTTAACTGTGGTTATGTGGTTTATAATGAAGTTGTAGAAAGAGAAGATTTGTGATTTTCAAGCTGTAAAATCTAACTTAATGCTTGTCAAGTTAGTACTGAAAAATATTGATTCTAGTCCAGACTTTTGGTGATTCAGAATGAATGATTGAAGCAGAACTCCACACCAGGAGACAGGTGAATGCAGATTCAATTTATTAGTTGAAACAGCTATTTTGTAAATACAATTAAATACTAACTCCTAAATTCACCTCAGGTTCACAGCAAGGGAATTTTATAAGTGAAAAGAAAAGCACACATGGAAAAGCAAGGGTAGTAGTATTCTGGAACTCCTAGGAGGTGATGTTGGGGCAGATATTTTTTATGCAACCTCTGGAAGTCCACGAACATCAATTCCTGATTTTCCCTAAAAGAAAGGAATAGGTGAAGTGATAAAATTCACAAACGAACTTTAGGGCCTCTTTGAAGTCATTTGGCAGTCTTCTATTAACTTGAGGACAAATAAAGGACTTTTCAACGTAGATCCTAGCTCTGATATTGATATCAAAAGCTATTTTCTTTGAGGGAGATTTTGTGACCTCCAAAGACACTCCAGAAATTCTGGTCTGTGGGTGTTATGTGTATTCCTTTTATTTTAGTTCTGCCCTAAACTAATAAACTCAAGGCTATGGGCTCTGGAAACTTAATAAAGAAAGAAAACCTTGGCTAGGGTAAAGGATACACATAAGCAAAGCAAAAAAAAAAAAAAATGGTTTCAACATTCAGGATTAAACCCTCAGTACAATGTAAATGATATAGATGGATGATTATATTGAAATACTAAAAACACATGAAGATGTGAAAATGGACAGGTAACCACCCCAGCCATTTAACCAACACCCATTTTAGGAGGGGTGGACTCTCATCATTGTTAGCTCTACTGAATATTCATCAAAATAAAATTGCCAGAGCATGACTATCAAATATTTCTTAATAAGAATACTTGCTGACTGACATCTTGCTGGTCAAAATGATTCCTACTTCAGTGTATTGTTCATTAAGTGAATAGACTTTTGGACTCTGGGTTTATAACTGGAAGTTGAGAAAAGTGCATTCTTAAACTTGTGAGTTTGACATCAGAGTGATGAGCAGAAGAAGATGGATTAAAGTAAGTGACTGAACTATTTATAAGGTAATGGGTGGACGCATTTTCAAAGCTGTGATGTTGTCAGTGCAACCGTATGAATTTATCTTTTGTGACATGAAAGAAAGGAGATCTGAAATACTAAATAAAGAATCCAGCCACTTTATTATGTTTAAAAGCTGAGGGAAATAGATAAGAGGCTGACATTCAGGAATACTTGTAGTCCTTGCTAAGGCGATGACATAAATAAGAAAGTCTTAATTAAATATGAAGATAATGAGAATAAATTTTGCATTAGTTAATTAAGCTCTTGAATAAAACATCTCTTTTTAGAGTTACAAAGAAATACTATGAAGAAAAAAATAACTATAAGAGTAAAATAACTAGACTTACATGAGTAAACATAAAGAGTTTCAAGACGCGATTTTGGTACAAGGTCATAAATTCAATTAGAAATTCTTGAATAGTTCCTACAAAAGATATAACCATAAACTCAATAAATCTGAATATTATGACAAAGAATTATTCTTAGATATTGCAACCACCACTCTTAACAGCTAATTGAATGACACGATTCACTAGCAGTTCTTTTAACTCAGCATAAAAGTGAAAAAACTTTTGAGATAAAGATGATTGTGATTTATTTTCTTGAAAATAGCTTATATACTGATGAATTGGATATGAAAAATCTACCATCTTCACTCATTATATCTTTTAAAGAAGTATTCAGATATTTTCAGAAAGTATGCATTAAAAATACAATCAGTATGGGCTGGGGTTGTGGCTCAGTGATAGAGCGCTTGCCTCGCATGCGTGAGGCACTGGATTCGAATCTCAGCACCACATATAAATAAATGAATAAAATAAAGGTCCATCAACATCTAAAAAAAATTAAAAAAAATATACAATCAGTAATGTGAAAAATCCTACCATGGTTTAGAAACCTACATGTGTAACCAACACATCAATTGGCATTGAGTATGGAATCATATTTGTTATATATTCTCTTGGGTCAAAAAAATTCTCAATGGTTTTCATAAACCCAGTATAATAAAAGGGCAATGTATGACTGAAGGGCATAATATTGCTCTCATCCACACATGCATTAATATGTATTCACTCACTTCTTGTTTTATCCAGCAATGTTACCAGAAATAGGTCCTTGATAACTACATTGAAACAAAATTATAGTCAACTTATAACTACATGAAGGTAGATTTTTTTTCATAAGGCAATACCTGAGTGATTCTGCTTTCTCCATGATATTACTCTACTATCAACAACTATGACTAGAAAAAAAGGAGCCAAGTCTTAGAGCTGGACTTCTTATTTGCCAGTGAGTAAGAGACAGTTCTGGGGCTAGGGGTCCAGAGACCCAACTGCTTTCACACACATATGTACACTTGGACAAATCCAGATATGGACAACTTAGCTCCTGTACAAACCCCCATAGGAAATCTGTTTCTGGCTGCTGGTTGGTTTCTGAGCTAAGTAGGGAAAGGAGATGAATAGTCCATGTATCCATGTATCCACTAGGGTTTAACTAAAATAATTGAGAATCTTATCAATCTGCTCACATAAGCAAGGGCTGCCTCTATGAAACCTTTCATTTCATTTCCCCAGAACCTTATCTCAGAACACAGTTCTTCAAAAAATTTGGTTTTAAAATGTATATCTCCAGGCATGGAAGGAGAACTTGGTCACTAGACAGGGTTGTTGCAAATATAGTAAGCATGAGTTCCAACTGCACAGACACACACACACACACACACACACACACAGAAAGGCTCTGGTGAGATCACTTGCGATTCCTTCAGATCAGATCACAAATAAAAGAATCTCAGGAACTGACTCTTCATATTTTCTGTTTTATATAATATTTATGTAAAACATAAGCCTGTCACCTGATACATGTCTGCTGAAGACTCAAATTCATTCCTAAATATGTGGCTTTCAGTTGCTATTTGTACAATGATAAGGGGGAACTAGAAATTACTAGAGCAAACTGACATACTAAAAAGTGATAGTTAATTGTATATTAAGACTGAAAGGTAATCTTTCTACTGTAAGATTTTAGACTTTATAATATTTTTATGTAATTAAATTTCAAAGAAATAATAAATGACAATAATACAAAACTTTCGTAGCCTAGGATATGATAACAAATGACCAGGCAATATGTATAAATGAAAGACTAGGAAAAGTTTAGTACATCAAGTGGGTTTAATTACTCTGATAGTATACAAAAGGCAATTTTCAGAAGCACCAACTTAGCAGACCTCAGGGAGTAGATAAAATTGTTTCATCACAGTATGTTAAGTATGCAAAGTTAAGATGGCATGTGCTGTCCCTTGCGTAGTATAGATTCAAAAGTATCTGAGGAATATTAGTGGAATTAACACTGAAAAATATCAGAATAATTTGCAGTTGTTTAAAGAGTAAAATGAAGTTCTTTGGTTTTAATTGTCTACTGAGTATAATGATGGTTATATATTTAACTCTTGAGTCTATCAACCACAATTAAACTGACCATGTTTCTTAAATATGAGAACAAATAATCTCTGCAATTTATTGATAAGTCCTAGTTCTTTGGATCTTTGATATTTATTAGAGAAACAAGTTAATTTTCAAGACAGGTATGAACAAAGATATAAATTTTAGATACATTTCCCAGCATACCAGATGATATAGGGAAGAACTTCAATGACCAATTTTAAAAGTTTCAAAATGAAATGGAAGGTAGTTAAAATTAAACTTCTCTCCCAAGACCATACTTTGTCATTTGGTGAGATGGTTTTATTGGGAAATATTTTAAATTTATTTGAAGCCAGAAGAAATACCAGTTACACCAAGTGAAAAGCTAAAATCAATAAAACTAAAGTCTAAAACTATTCCATAAAGAGTGAATAAAATGAAAAACATAGATTTAAGATATGTAAGAAATTACTTTTGCAGAAGATCTGATTGAGATATAACTCACAATGATGTTTCTATATATTTAAGTACTTTTAGTAAAATTAAGCCACATTAAAAAGAAGCATTGTCAATGGTAAAAATGTAGGGTTTCCAATATATTTATTAAATTTTCTGATACTTATGAGAAATGATCTCCTGTTAGGAGCAATTACCAACAAACCAAAACATAAAGCTATACAGGGGGACAAAATCCCCTTTTGCTAATTAAATAATTCTATATAAGACTATGATCAGAAAGAACGACTGGAGAGGGGCTGGTTGGTCACATATTTGTTAAAAAAGTAAAATTGGGTCAGAATTCTTTAGTACACTCCATGGGGAAAATAATTTTTATGCAAAAATCAATTCTTTAAAGGCTTGAGAATATTCAGAAAGGAAATTTTTTTTGTGGTAATAAATAAATCTCTCTAATTGCTCCTAATTTTGGTTCTAAAGTACATTTCTAAACATGGAGTAAGAAGAAAGAGTGGCACTCACCTGTGGATTAGATTGCTGACATAAACCCATCTTTTCCCAATGGAAGAATTTCTCTGATTTATAAATGATTATGATATTCAGAATACCTTTACAATATAGGCCTGCATGCTGAGAGCGACTTAGGTTGAATTATACTAGACATGTAGGCATAGGAGTAGAATCATCCAATCCAACCAAATTTTAAACCAGCACATTAAAACAACTGTGAATTATGCATCTATTTCAATGTTATTCTTGTTGCCTCAAATAAGAATCATCAATTTAGAAACTCATTTGTGAGATTGCTTTTAGAATTTGAACCATATTCTTTTGCAATTATTTCAGAATCAAGTTGCCAGATTTTTGTTCTTTGAAAATGAATTTGACTTTTAAAAATATACTAATTATATTTAGTGCTCAGTGTTGAGAATGAGGGTTATTAGAGAATAAATATGGTTATTAGCATTATGGGCCAAAAGAGAAGGAAATCTATAAACAAATGAAGCTAAATTTCTTAAGAGATTTATAAACTGCCCTGGAAGACTAAACCAAAGGAAAAACTTAAAAAGCTTCTTAGCAGTAGCAAATACTTGAAAGAATTTTACTCATTTATTTATTCAGATGTGTGCCTGCCTGGCATATTTATTAAATAGGTTGTTACTTTACACAAATCTGTAATAGGCTTACCCTCTCCTTTTCAATGAGAATATTAAGATCCAGTTTCATGTTATTTATACAAAAATACTATAATTTTTTTCATCTCTTCCTTGAACAAAATGACTGTGTCTTTCTACTCAGATAGTAATGTCCTTTAGTTTGGTTGGTAGAGGACAGGAGAGAATTGGCTTCAAGAAATTGTTTAACATGGAAAGTCAAGGAACATGACTGTTAGCAGTGATTAGAAGCGATTGCATTGATTTATCCATGTGACACTACAGAGTACTTGTTTTAGAATAAAATAGTATATCTGACACAAAGTAAGAACAGTAAATATAGACAGTGAAAATCTTACTGATTTTCCCAACCACGTAAAATTCTCTTTTGCCCTGATTTGATTGGTTCCTTAAGTCGTTGTGACCCAATCTTTCCTTTGGTTTTACCCTGTTTGTGTGTCTGTCTCTTTACTCTTTACAAGTGGGATACTTTCCACAGGAAATCTGGCTTTGTGAGCTATACATGGAGTTGGCTGTTGAAATGTACAACTTTGGACTTCAGTGTTCCCAGCTGCTGCCCAAAGAGTAAGTGGGGGATCTGTGCCTGAGGCCATTTTTCCATTTCCAGAAAAGCCAGTCATCACTTTGAATAGAAAATAGCCCACCTTTCAGGAGGCACAGTATCTACTCCCTATGGGTTTCAAAGTCATAGTCCTGTGTGCTGATATGTAAGCATACCAACACTTTTCATTTTATACCTCTGTACTCTTGGAACAAAAAGAATTAGGACTCTGTCAGGTTCAGACCTACCCAAGTTTCCAGAGTCAATTGATTACTACCTACTCTATGAAATGATTATGTGAGTAACTAAAGAACAGCAGTAGGCAGATGGCAATGGATACTAGTGTTAATGGGATTTTAAGACCTTAGGTTTGTAGTTAACTTCTAATTCACAGGCACCTAGACAAAACAGCAATAAAAAGTTACTGCTATTCTAATATTAGTACATTAGTCAAAGCTATTCACGCTTTGCGGTTTAGCATTTGCTGCATCATAGAAAGTAGCATTAACCTTTGACTTTATTTACTTTACAACATGGAACTATGGAATGAGCACTCATCTCAGAATTAAGAGTCATTGGTTCTGAACCAGGATCTGCCACAAACTGTAGGAACTTGGCCAAGTCCTTAACCTCTGGGTCTTAGGAAAGAAAGGAATGAAATGAACTCTAGCAATTCTTTCTGCTCTAAAATTCTGTGGTTTTCTCATTCTACTGGCTTGCTTTTCTTTATTTTATCATAATTCAAATTAGTTTCTCCAATATGTTTAAATTATTCTGAGTATGGAATGCCCTTGATATTGAGCAGGTGTAAACAACTTATGGAAGCTGAAGATATATCAAATACAGCAGACACTTCAGAGAAAAATAAAGAGCTGGGTTTAAATTAAGTGCAGTTCTGGATAAAACCAGCCATGCGTGTACTTTCAGATTTTTCTATGAATGTCAAGTTAAAGATGCCATCATAACTCTGATGTTCCTTGAAATCTGCCTTCACTATTCATGAAATTCTGAAATATGGTCCAGTTTAGTAAGTGGATAAGAAAATAAACATAATGGGAAATACAAAGCTTTTTAAATTGCTCTCCTTCTTTGGAATATGTAATGAGTTGAAATGTGACATAAAGACTTCTGAAGCATGAGGTATATTGTTATGAAAATGTGATTGTAATCCCTATAAGATGTTTAACATGAAATATAGTGTCTTCTAATGTTAAACTTTAATAAATGTCACTTATATGAGTGAATAACTAGTTAGAAACCCAAATAATTCTAGTTATGGGAGGCTAAATCAATGCTTACTGCAGTCAAGGACTATACAGCACAAATGAACAATTTAGAAGAGTCCATAGGGTTTCTCAAACAGGACAATTAAAAGTTAAGACTGATATAGGATTGATAGTCAATTCAATTTAAAAATATACATGGATCTTGCCTTTCTTAAGCAAGTAAGAAGTATAGAATTGGACAGATTCCCAGTTAGTTTTCCAGTTTCTATTCCAAGCTGTTGCCTTTCCTAGTTAAAGGCTAACTTGCAAGAAAGTTGCTATTCATGCTAACAAAGCCAGTAAATATCTGCACAAGCTCCATTGGAAGGAGGATAGTTTCCCTTGTTGTTCAACACAATCCAGTTTTACACATCAGCAATAATTCCATAACTTGTCCTCCAAAGACAAGTCTGCAGTGGGGAGCTAGTGTCAATCTATGTATGTCTGTCTGCTCCCATCTCTGGTAGGAATTTTGATTCTTCTTCTTTTCAGTTAGTTAATACTGATGAAAAACTGCAGATCTTTAAGGGACTTCCATATTTGAAGTCTGAGACTTCATGTCCTGAATACAATTCAAGTCTATTATTTCTATGTTGAAATGAACCTTTTGATTGTCCATTAGTCAATCAAGTTCCAAATTGTCATATCTTTAACATGCCATTGACATAAATATTGGGATATAAAATATCAAAGGGGAAAAACAAACATTTTAATTGATAAGTGTATTATTCCAATAATTAGTATTGTTAACTAGATATAAGAAAAGATAATAAATAGATAAAGGAGTCTCCATTTATCTAAAATGTTTTTTGTCAGGCATAGTGGTGCACACCTACAATTCCAGCTACTCTGGAGACTGAGGTAGGAGGATCACAAGTTCAAAACCAGCCTCAGCAACCTTAGCAATTTAATGATACCCTATTTCAAAATAAAAAATAAAAAAGGCTCAGGGTATAGCTCAGTGATAATGCACCCCAAGGTTTAATCCTCAGTACTGAGGAGAAGGGGGAAATAGATAAATAAATTAAAGCTTTTTATTTTTTTATTTTCTGAGCCTTGCTTGTAAAAACTTCCTGATCTCAGCTCTATTAGACTTTCTATATGCATTTCATATTCTGAATTCTTATCTAAATATAAAATTATAATTATATAAAATTTAAGAGTGTTTATGTAAGTTTTCAGTTCTGTTGTTAGTATTTTTATTGTATATGGATACAATACCTTTATTTTATTTATTTATCTTTATGTGGTGCTGAGGATCAAACTCAGTGCCTCATACATGCAAGGCAAGCGTTCTGGCATTGAGCTACAATCCCAGCCCAAGATTTTAGTTCTTAACTTGGCATCTTGTACAAGCATTCATTTAAAAATCCTTGTGGGGGTCACAGGTGTAGATTGAGAAGAAGGAAATGAATGAACATTTACCAAATATTTATGTGCAAGTATTATTATGTCACTGCATTTTGCAATTCTGTGAGAAATGTGTTGTGGTTTCCATTTTGCAGGTCAGCAAACTTAAGCTTGGAGAGGTTATAGACCCTTCCCAAACCACACAGCCAGTAAATGGATAAGAAGTAACTTAGGTCTATGACTGTCTGATATTTGTTGGGTGTATCACATTTCCTCCTTAGTCCTTAGAGCTCTGATTTCTCTGACAATACTGGACAAATTTTGGGAGACTCCAAAACATAGAAGACTGCTTGGATATGTATCTTGATTGATTATCTAATGTTTCCATAAAAGCAGGAAAAAAATCATGAAAGTGGCAGTAAAGTATATATGACCTCTACATTGCATATATTTCCACAGCTACTGTCCAGGATCCCAGAGATATCACTACCCTACAGGCTCCAAAATGACCAAAGTCATAGGTGACATTATTCAATAGTAGCAAACATCTTCCCATTTTCATCTAGAGGTTACCAAAGCAGAGGCAACATATAATGTTTTATAATGCTATTTACTCTAGAGTTAATAACATTATAACCAGAAAAACAGCCATTCTTCTGCTGAAGAACAGTACCATTCTCCCATCTCAGCATGGCTGACTCTGCACTGGCTCAGCTGTCACTTATGGCTCAGTATAATGACAGCTTCTCAGATTTCCAGAACTCCCACCCACTCTTTTTCAACACAATTCTGTGGTGGCACAAGTTTGCACAACTTGCTTGATGCCTTCACCAGACACACAGAGAATTGTAATGTACACATTCACCCTTCCATCTCACTGGTCCTCCTTGGATTCTGGTTACATGCTCCAATTCTAGTTCAAAGTATCCAGGTTAATACAATAGTACCTAGTGATCAGTGATCAATGTAAACCATCAAGGAACCAATGGGTATGCAGTCACGCTTCACTTATGCCCAGCTTCAATTCTCTTTTTATTACCTTCAATGGCAAAGAAATATTTTGTCTATTTCATATTCCGAAAAAAGTACAAATAATGTGTCATTCAGTCTTCAGCTAAGGAATTAAAACCATGCAAGGTTTTAAGGAGGAAGAGGTTTAGGAAACTTGTTGTTTAGAAAATTACTGGAAAAGCTGCAAAAGGAAATTTCAGACTAGATGTTCAGGAATAATACTCAAACAATACAATGCTGCTTGGAGAGTTTACAACCCTTGCCAGAAGGATTGCTGCCTCTGAGGCCTGCAGCTAAGACCTACATTTCAAGAACCAGAATTGAGCAATTACCACCAATGGCTGCAATTGCCACAACTGCTTCTTGACACCTAAGAAGTTAAGGAAGCAACACTGGGACTATCCTACAGAAAATATCACACCTCTAAAGTCTTTTTCTATGAAAGAAAATATCACCTTTAAACATGTTTCTTTCTAGTGATAACCTCATATGCATAAAGTGGCATTAGAGGACCTTAAAGTTATTATCTATTCAAAGACCAAGTTTTAAATTCTATGTTTTGGTTAATCTATAGTCAAATACTAACAATATAAGTAATTGTTATTAGATATTAGTATAAAGACTTACAGAGTATTTGTTAAGGTTTTTATTACTTACTCTCTGGCTCCTAATGATTAACTTATGCTAACTGGTTATAAGCTACCAAGGAAACGTATTTGTTCTTCAGAAAACAAGAAAACTTACGCATTATCAGTGTATTCTGGAATTGTTCTACTCCACTTATAGAATGAGACATTTTATATGTGTGTAAGAGTCTTTGTTCATTTTATTCACAACTTTATTATTAAAAAGTATGAATGTGACACTAACAAAATTTAGTTCATAATTATATTTCTCACATGAAAAAGCAATTGACAAAAATGCTTTCAGAACATAATTTAAATTTGGAGCAACAAAAGGAATCTTAATTAAAAGTGAGGAGTTGAATATATTATTTGAAGCACTACAGAAAATTAATTATGGTTTGAAAGAAGCAAGATGCTTTCAGCATGAAGTAGCACAATATCTGTGATCAGAGTTCTACCCTGGCAGCTTTTTTAGACCCCATCATCATTTCTATGCCTCAGAGTTCATTAAAGAATCAATGCTATGAGTCTTCTGGCAGATTGAAATATATTAAAAATACACATACAAGTAAAACATGACTATGTTCACTTTAGAAAATTTGTGTTTAAGCCAATATATCAACTTAGCATCAGCTTGGAAAGAAGGTTCTCTGGTACAAACATAAAAGTATAATTTCAGTTATGCCATAACTTGGGAGGTATACTCTTTATGAATATGGTTATATTCATAAAAACTTATCTTCCAGATTCATTGGTTATAAAAATGTGGTTGTTAATTCAAAGTGTCATTAATGCACTTAATAACCTGTTAAATTTAAAGAGATTAAAAATTTATAAACTTCCATATATTGTAACTTATTTCAAGTCAGTCCAGCTAACATTGAGAGGTACTATGTACATATTACTGGGTGATTGCTGGGAATATGGAATGATTACCACACAGATCCTATTCTCTAGGAATTTATCCTTATCACAAGTTCAATTCTAGGTAAGGCACATATTAAATTTGCATTTTTATGAAGAGTCAATGGAATACATACAACAAACTAAGGTAAAATATCTACCTTGTGTTAAGACTAATAGCCAGCCTCAAGGCTTTGGGGGGATGATTAATTATTAAGACAATCTGAGTTCATTCACCTTTACTTAACGATAATGACTAGACCATTGGACTTGATGATGATGGAGACCAATAAAGACAGAATGCTTAAACTTTTAATTGAGCAATATGAATCCAGTTTTGGAAACTACTCAGCTCTTCTCTTATATATTCATGTCCCATATTTCTTATTATTGAGAGAAAAATATAAAGGAAAGAAAGAAAATATCACAGCAGACCGCCCCGCCAAAGACTAAAGTTTTTCTTGTATTATCCTATAATGGTAAACTTGCTGCAATCTGCTAGTTAGAGGCACACATTTTTCTATCCTAAAACAAATCTGAGCCCCCAGAATCTTTCAACAAAACTCTTACACTGGGTACAATGGATCCATAGCTTTTTTAGGAGAAATCTGGTAGTTAATGGCACCTAAGGTAATTAGGGGGAATGTTGTGTTGGATTATCCTTGCCTTTTTTGCAAAGACACCTAGGCCATATCAAGCACATGGCATATACAAGCACTTTGTAGGTGATATTATATACATCTTACAGATTGGAGACTTAAGCTCAGTTCAAGTTCACATATAGATGGCAAATAATGGAACATATACACTTAAACCCACTTTAGGTCTCTCTTCAAATATGTTTTTTATTTTTACCTACTTATCACATATCATTTTGTCTTCCTATCTATTCCTCTTTATTACATCCATCACAAAATAGATGTTTAACATCCCTAATGTTTTTTCAAAATAATAAGAATGTTAAAAGTCACATTACCGTGAGCCACAGCAGCCATGCTGACAGCTTCCAGTAAAAGGCCAGCCTTTTAAGTCAACTTTGGAAATTAAGGGGTGTTGAAAAGATGGCAGGAGCTAGAAGGGCATTCCAGTTGAGACATGTTAAATTGACCCCTGCTGCTGATAATAAGAGCATGAGAAAAATAGGAGTGGAATGTTTACATTCCAGGGGATTGGATGGTAAGTAAGTCAAGAAAACTAGAGAAGATAAAGAATATAGAGGATCTTGAACCTGGTTAGAAGAATTTGAACTTTATTCTTTTTATATTTTGTTGCATATTATTGCCAATTTAGATCAAGAATGGTCATACCACATAACAGAACAAGGTACTTGGATTTAAATCAGATGTACCATTTTCTGATGAGGTAGAATTAGACTACTTTACCTCTCTGGGACTCAATTTCATCGTTTATCAAATGAGGATGAAATAGTGCCTACCACACAGAATGAGAATTAAGATTTAAGACACAAAACAGTGCCTCACAGAAAATAAATATTCAATAAATATGGCTATCATTACAAAAGTTCTAATGTGGAATGGTAAGGGAACAATTCTGTATTAAAGTAATAAAGATCTAATAGTAGTTGGTGCCAGTATTTGCAAATACTATGAGTTGTCTCCAAGTACTTGGACAGGGGAAGACACATTGCTTTATTGCTGGTTAAACTTCTACATTTGGTGGGTCAAAATATGGTAGGTAGAGGCACATTTAGGATTCAGAATCACTCCTGGGCAAATGAAACTATACTATGAATATATTTTCATGATACCATCTCTACAGCATGGCTTCTCAAACTTTTGGGGTGGATAATTCTTTGTTGAGGGGATGTCCTGAATGCTGTAGGATATTTATGATGTGGGACATCTCTACCTTATACCCTTAGATGCTTATTACTCTCTGAGTTGTGACAACCAAAAATATTTTCAGACATTTCCAAATGTCCCCTGAAAGGGGCAAAATCTCCAGCTGCAAATCAATGCATTAGAGAAATGTGTGAAAGAGACAGTTTTAAGAAAGAAGGTCAAGTAGTTAAAGTTTGAGCATACACTACCAAGCACTGAAAAGACAAAAATCTTAACAACTGAACTCTAATCATCCTGGTTGTAGTTGTGAGAATGCTCTAGCAATAGAATGATCAGAGTAAGCTCAGTGAAGCAATTGATGTCCCATGATCAACACCAGCTCCACAGTGAAATTATCCTGCATTACTTGAGGCCATGAAACTTGGTTTCTGTAGCTTCTCTGGTTCTAACTGCACTTTACCACAAATCTAACTGTATAAGATATATTTTCTCATGGACTTCTGCCAACCTGATTATATACACTTCATGTGTATTTATTAGGGAGATTTGGGATATTCTAGTAAGAGTAATTTTTGGTATAAATTTTGGTTATCATGTGTGTTATCAGTTCTTCAACTCTTCAGGCACTGACCAAAATTATTCTCCAGGTTTTCAAAATTAGGGTCTAGATTTTAGAATCTGAATTAACTGAGAAGTTTTCAGTTATAATTCTACCCAATTTGGACATCTTTTAAGTATTGTGTAGACACTTATTCCATGGATGGACAGATTGAAGAAATATGTGTGCATTGTGTGTGTGTGTGTTTGTGTGTGTGTGTGTGTGTGTGTGTGTGTGAGAGAGAGAGAGAGAGAGAGAGAGAGAGAGAGAGAAGGATGTCTATCTATCTAACTGTGTATAGGAATGTATGGTAGAGTGCCAGTGGACCCAGGAAGTCAGCAGCAAGTGAAATATTGTGTGGTAGCTATATGGATTGGTACAGTTTGCAGTGAGGATAACATGTAGGCTGGATATCATAGTATACAACAGGGCCTCATGTGAGGCTCAGCCAATTATAGTTCTGCCTCCACCTCACCCTTTGTGTACTTGAAGGAAGAAGGAAAGAAATATATTGGAATGACATAGGTATGGATGCTAGGACAGGTAGAGGAACACACACTGCTGAAAGCACATGGGAGGGTAAATGATATATTCATAATTAATTCTTATAATTATTACTCTTGATCTGAGGCACTGAGAACAATCTCAAACACATAGTCTGTAACATCTTTTAAAACCATGCCTCTAGGATTTTCCTCTCTTCCTTGCCCTGTTGTGCCATCATGTCTTACTTCAACCCTGCAGAATACAATGTTTCATGAACTTCATTCAGCATCAGCCAAATATATCAGATCTCTCCCCTGAGAATCTTTCATTTTTCCTACGAGTGTATGAAACATCACAGATAATTACAATCTAAAATATTTTTCTAATGAAAAGTATGATGGGTGGCTAATCCTTGACTAGCATAATGCAATTCATCTAACAAGCCAATTCTTTGGGGTAAAGGTAGTTTTTATTTACAGGAGAAATGAGAGTAGCAGCAGGACAGCTACTATTAAACAATGTAATTATCACTGATGTAATTAATCTGGACATTTATCCAATGAAAATGTTCTGGGCTGCTTTCTCCATTGGAACAGTCTCCATTCAGATATCCACACATACTTATTAAGGACATGGCTGCAAATTAAAATATACAAATGAAAATGCACATACGTAGCCACAGAATTATAGAACTTTACCTTTTATTTTATTTTATTTTATTTATTTCACATTCTGAAGTAGGTTGTTGCTTTACCTTGATCTGGATCTATGTCATAATGTATCTACCTTGGCTTCTTGTCTTGTTTTTTCCTTCTAGCACTAATCTATTCTGTCCTCTATCTCAGTTTTAGGTACATACCTTGAGGCAGACTTGAAACAGTCATCTTGATTAAAAATCCTACCTGCACTCAAGGGTGATTGCAAAATGATCACTTCATTACATCTATGGAAAAAGAGAGGTCTTTGGTGAATAAAGTGTGCATTCAGCAACCACCATGTAATATATTACCAAGTTGTAAACTTTTGTCCAAGTCTATTGACCTTCCTTTTCAACCCTTAGAGCTAAGCTTACAGAAGATCAATTAAGCATATGAGAAATACAAAATAACACAAGACTTTAATTAATGGGTATAACTGGAAGATTAAGAGACAGAGTAAACATGTTTCCAGATAGTCTCTGCTTTTGTTCAAAATGAAGCCTCCATCTTCTAACAACTGCCTTTTCCAAGGCTTTTGTAGATTTATCACCCATATTTTTCATTTTTCTTAATCATTAAAATTTATCCCATCAGACAGAAAAGCTCTCCAGATTTAATTAAATAAAATTCTTGTTCGGTTTGGGCTTAGTTTCTTGGAAATAATCAAATATTAACAATAGCAAACTCAATTTAGAGTTCACAAATACCATGTTTCCTATATTTTTGCAACTTTCCTTGTAACTGGGCTGGCACCATATGATAAGTTCTGGATAATGGATGTGACCAAGGCAGTTATGAGTTGGTGCTATGATTTGCTTGTGGTCTGTCTCCCCTCTGTCCTTCTTCATGTACTGGAAGCTTGGTTCCAGTGCAGGTGTTGAGGTGATGTTAAGAAGTGGAGCCTAGTGGGAGGTAATTAGGTCATGAGGGTTCCATTCTCATGAATGGATTAATGTTGTCTTACCTGAGTGGGTCAGGTCTCCTGTGACTAGATTAGTTCTCTTTAGAGAGATTTGTTTAAAAACTCAGTCGCTTAATGCACTTGGTCCTTCTACAAATGGCCATTTTCTTTTCCACTTCTCTGCCATTTCATGACAAAATCAGGAGGTCCCAATCAGAGCTTGTTGTTTGTACCTTGCATATACCAGAATCTTGAGTCAAATAAATCTCTTTTGTTTGTAAAATATCCAGCCTCAGGTATTTTGTTATGGCAACACAAAATGGATTTAGACAGTTGATTCATGTCCTCCATTTTTCTTGCCCTCCTAAGGGCAATGGCCACATATTCCAGTTGATGTACTCGCCAAAGGAAGTCTGCCTTGGCCCATGTTGAACTTAAATAAGTCAGACTAAAACTTCACAATGTTGAGCAAAACTTTAATATTTAGAAATTCATTTGCTATATCACCTCCATAGAATAGTATTATTCTGAACAATGCAAACCAAATAGTCCTTCATATGAAAGTGAATCCTTGGACAAAATGTGTTCACTTCTTTATTCAGTTCTTGAAAATAAGATATGCATTTATCAATATTTATTTTCTTTTGCCATCTGTGTGTATGTCAATGTAAATGGATGGAATCCAGACAGAGAACATGTTATTGCATTGTTCTTCAGTGTATAACACAATACTCTAACTCAGCAAGCTAGAATTTTATTTTATTTAAAATAATGAAGAAATAAAACTTTTTAATAAAATTCATGTTATCATTCAATTTTATACAATAGAAGAGACTTTCAAACATGATTAATGGGAAAAGAGAGTAGGAAATAAATATTCTATAGTTTGCTGTGAATTTTTTTATCTTGTTTGCACCTAGAACTGGATCAGTTTCATCAATTAGATGAATCTGTGACTTGAAATATTGGTTCATTATGGATGAAACAAAAGTGCCACATTGTCCTTTCTTCCGTAGTTCATAATAAACCTTGAAAGTAAGATAATCATTTTCAATTAGGCTCCATGCAGGGACTAGAAAGCATAGTTATCAACATGTACAGAACATAATCAGATTAAGTTGTCATATTTCGGCTACATTAATGTTGTTAAATTGACATAATATTAATTATAAGCGGATGCTCTTTCCTGAAATCAGTTATTGCCTGAAAGATTTTAACAATTACAGTTGTATTCATTAGCACACCTATATCTATACTTTTTTCCAACTCATAAATAGTATTCTCACTTTCCATTGCCTGAAATCATGAAGCCAAGTAAAGATATAAAATAACATTTCACCTTCTTGCCTTGTTAGAAGAAGTGCTACATTATTCATCCACCACACAAATTGTGTTGACCTTCCTTATGAAAATTAATGCCTTCCAAGTTTCTACTTTGAGAGTTTTTTTGTGTATGTTTAATAGCAATTTTTAGCAACTTGTGAGGGGGGTGCTCCTTTACTCCTTTGCTTTGGCACACATCCATAATCCTCAGCCTGGACGTATTGACTCTGCTATAGATCATTTCTCCTTTCCCCGGCTCCTTGAGGCTCAAAGATGTGTATATTTCTGATTATCCTTTTGTCACATAAGGAGAAAATGGTGTAATGAGGTATCAACTGATAGGAAAGCAAGAAAGTTAAGGGAAGTGAAAACAGAGAGAAAAAAAAAAAAAACGCTTAGATGTTGTGAGAGCCAGTTTAATGATAGAAGAAGTATAGATGTTTGTATGTGCCTGGGATTGAAGGCTGATTTTATAACTTTAGCTAAATCACTTCAACTTCAGTGACCTTAGTTTGCTCATCTCTACAACAACAGCAGCATTATGCAAGCTTTAGGATGCTAGATTGGAAAAGGATAATTAGTTGGAATGGACAAGAGGTGTAGCAAATGGAATGATGGATTTCATGGAGAAAATATTGGATCAACTTCCCATGGATAATGTTTCAAATTGAACAAACCTGAGTTCTGGGGGATTTTTTTGTTTTGTTTTGTACACTAGTCGTTTGTGGTGTGTACACTTTAAAGAGAAGTTGATTTTAAATAGATAGATAATATAGAGAGTGAAAGAATAAAAAATAAAAACTGTTTAGTTTTTTTTTACTTCATTTTTCTTATATCCAGAATAAGGACGCTAATTTTATTTACCATCTTCATAGCAGTGTTAAGATTAATTAGTATTCATGCAAAAGGAATTTGAAAATGAAAAATGTCATTTAACTGCTAAACAGTATTGTTTCTGCTTTGGTTTCTAAAATGCCTAACTCTTCATTAGTCTTTGTAAATGTCCTCTGATGTACATCAAGAAATTTATAAACACAGTGAAATAACTGATGGTATGTGACAAAATACAATCTGGATAAAGTATTACTGTCACCACTAAAGACTGATTAGGTTGCATGGAAAAGCATTACCTGGAATTTTCTATAGGAACATTTTCATATGGGTATGCAACTGAATTAACAAAGATGACCTTCTTATGTATAATGATTAAGCATTCTACAAGTCAGACTTAAATTAAAAGTAAACACATATCTAGCAAGATGTCATGTCCTCTCTTAATTTTTCTTCCATTACTTACAAGATGAATATTTTATTTGGGCACCAGGATTAAGTATGGAATTATGTAGGGTCTTCTCTAATGCTGCAGGCAAAGTCACCTTAGTGTGCATCAGATAGGGATGGAAAAGTTTAGACTTGGTTTCACAAAATTAAGTGACTTTACAGTGTGCCACAGTAAAGAAAATAATATTGAAGAAATAATGCTTACCGTGCAAAAAAGGACAATTTTACTGCCTGACTTACGATGATAACCTTCACCAAATGGTGAAAGCTTGCATCTCCCACCATTGGCTAGTACATTATTGCTTGATTTAACTCTTTTTTATTGTTCAAAGGACAAAAGTAAAGCAGCTCCAACACCAGAATTGTGTATTATAAATATTTTCTTTTAAGATGATCTGTAGATCCAAAATGATTTTCTCCAAGTGAAAAATCTACTGAGTCTACTAAATTAAAAGCATTTGATACCTCTAGTTGATAAACAAATGAGTACATGTGGAGAAATACACTAAAGTAATAAAAAACTCAAGAATATAGCATTATAATTTCAAAAGTAATTGAAAACAATGATGGAGGTAATTGCTACCTTAAATTCATTTCTGGGAGTAGTGACTTTTATATTTCTAAAGGATATATATTTTCAGAGAAGAAATGTATTATTTAGAAAATGATTATGTAAAAGAATCAATAACTGTGTCTCTCTATGAAAAGATCTCAGGGTTTTGAAACATTAGTAATGTGCATTTTCTATTTATAATTTAAAATACAGTATTTTTCTTCTGAGAAATATCATTTTGTAAGTCAACACCCTAAATGGTAGAGCTCTTTTCTACTTTGTGTGTGTGTAAGTTAAGAACCAATAAAACCTAAATAATATAATAAATGTACTCATTTACACTTTAGCACACTTATAACTCTCACATTAAAATGTGTCATTGAAGAAAATGATGCTTTAACCTACAAATAATAAACATATGCAAACAAAACTCTTTAAATATTAATTTTTTATGTGTATATAAATTTTTAAATGTTTAAAAAATGTTTAAAATAATCTGTAAATGCATGTAAAGCATTGAGATAGCAAATAATGTTAGTAATTTCCAATTAGTAATTACTGATTTAGTAACTTCTAATACTGAATGAAGTAATCAAGTTCTCATTCAGAAAGATTACCTTTCTAATTGCTATCATTTGGACACTAATGTGCTCTTAAAATATAAAAATTAAAAGGTAAGGTATTTGCTAGAGAATCAATTTGTCCTCCAGAGAATTTACCTCATGAGAGAATATAGAGTTGGGTTTTTGGCCAGAGGAAAGGGGGAGAAAATTACATGAAGTTGAAATGGATAGAAATAAGACATGACTTAGAAAGCAGAGTCACTGACAGGAGTGAATTGTAGTCATGATGGAGAAAGTGGGATGACTTTCCAGAATAACTAGGAATAAAAAATGAGCGAGGAGAGCAAGAGTGGAACAAAACAGGATAGTCTAAAGTATATTTGGGGTATATTAATTTCCTATTGCTGCTCTAGCAAATTACAACAGACTTAGTGGCTTAAACAGCACAGATTTACTATCTTACATTTCTAGGGGACAGAAGTTCAAACTGGCTTTCACTGGACTAAAATCATGGTGCTGGCAGGATTGCACTCCTTCCACAGGCTCCAGGGAATGATCCACTCCCTTGCCTTTTCCAGGTTCTAGAGGCAGCTTTGTTCCATCTTCAAGTCCAAAAGTGTAGCATCTTCAAATCTTTCTCTGATTCAGAACCTCTGTCTCTCTCTTATTAGAACTCATGTGGTTATATTTGTACCCACTCAAATAATCCAGAATAATACCCTACCTCGAGATTCTTAGCTACATCAATCATATTTGCAAGTCCCATTTGCCAGTAAAGTGACATAGTCACAGTTTCTGCAGACTAGGATATGAACATCTTTGGTCAAGGGGCACATTTTTCAGGCTACCAAAGTGGGTCAGTTGAAGTTTTCACCAAAGTTAGACATCAAGATCAGAAACAAAACCGAGGGGAATACAATGAGAATAATAGTGTCTGACTCTCAGTTCTGGTTTTACAAGTGCCTATGTTAGCCTAAAGTTTAGCTGAATTCCACCACAGTTATCTGCAGGTTATCTTCTTCTCTCAAAAATAACTTAGTCCCATAGATAAGAACTATCCCAGGAAGACAGCTGACTCTACCTCCTCAAAAGCTCTTTTTCTGTATTTTATTTAGTTCTCCTCCTCCTCATTATTATTACTGTCATCATGATTGTTGTCCCTTCCTATAATTTTAATTATTTTTCACTTTGTGATGTAATTATCGAACAGCAGAGGCAACTCAATAGCATCCATAAACTAAGAGTTTAGAGAAAATCTAGTTGGAAGTTTCATGGATTTATTCACTTAGAAACTGTTCAGTGTGGGCACACTATGTGACAAGCACAATTCTAGGCACTGGGAGTAAAGCAGTTGGCAAAGCAAGTGAAGCTTCTGCCCTCATAAAATTTATGTTTTTGTGAGGCAAGACAGATAATAAAATAAACAAGGAAACAAACAATTTGGCAACTGAGAATCAATGCTATGAAAAAATATAAAGAAAATTGAAGAAATAGGTATTGCTGAATGTGTGTGTGTGTGTGTGTGTGTGTGTCTGTCCTCTAGTTAAAATAGGATTATCAATGAAGGGATGACATAGGAGTAGAGACTTGGAAAGAAATAAGAGAAAAAAAGCCAGGATAATATCTGAAGGAAGGACGTTCTAAGCAGAGGGTGGGAAAGCCCTTTAGCATGGATGTATGGTAAATATGAAGGACAGTAGGAGAGCAAGACTAACATGAATGCAGGAATTAATTTAACAGATGGCAAGGGGAGTGGCAGAAGATGATGTTGGAGTAAGATGATGGGGGAGAGAGCATACAGGCTATGGTAAAGACACTGGCTTTATGTTTAGTGGCATGAATGGTTTTGAGCACAGAAACAGTGACATCTGACTGACTTTTTAAGGGAGTGACTCTGTCTGTGTACAGAGAATATTGAACAGGAGCAGGAGGAGAAGCAGGAATGCCAATTTAGGTTAGGAGGCTGTTGCAAAGAGGATGGTGGTGTAGATCAAGGGGCAAACAGCAGAAGCGGTGAGAGACTTCAGATAACTTTTGAAGCATATCCTGATGGACTGGATATTGAATGTAAGGAAAAAATAAGGAGTTAAGATGATACCAGTGTCTGTACAAATAAAGTCTCTTTCTAATTAAATGCAAACATCGCATGAGAAATAAGATTAGGGTGGGAAATGTGGAGTCATTTGAAGACATTAAATCTGAGATGCGTATTCAATACCTCAGTAGAGAGATCAAGTAGGCAGTCAGTGTGGATGTGCAGTGCAGCAGAGAGCAGAGGCTAGAGACATGGATTTTGGGGACATCAACAACATCTAGGTAATATGTAAAACCATGAAATTTATGAGATTACTTGGAGTGTGGAGAAGGGAAAAAGGTCCTTGGACTGATCTCTGAGCATTTTTAATGTTAGATGTCAAGATGCAAAGAAAATCAAGGAAAAAGTAAGTAAAATGTTTCCAGAAAGGATAAATGATCACTGGTGACTAATCCTGCTGATAGCTAAAAACAGATGAGGACTGAGAAACAACTATTAGAGGACAAGTCTTAAAACCCTGTCACACTGAGAGTGTTGTTTTTGCACAGAATACAAGAATATTTAGGATAGTTTCGTTGGTGGCTGATAAAGATTTATGGGTGTGAGGCTTTTATCACCCTATATTCCCAACCTAGCTTTGGCACCTTGCCATGAAAGCTATCATTGCAAAATGTCAAAAAGAATGTTCTATTTCAATCCGAGAAAATTTCCTTCATCTTAAACAATTTGCATGGAAGATATTAGCCTCACCCCTAAAAACATTACAAGATTATTATTAGAGCATTTTTTAATACTTAGAAAATTATAATCTCTATGTAAGAATATGTATTAAACCTCCTAGCTAGAATTTTTATCTTTTATTTCTGACTCTTCATTTCATACTGAACTTGTTCCCTAAATCTAAAGTACCATTCAACAATATAATCCAAGTCACATATATATTTTTAATTGTTTTACTGAACACATTTTTAAGTTTTACTGAACACACCTAAGTTTGACTATTATGAGTGATAACAACATTAGCATCAAATGAATGGCTTCAGAAAGCAGGACATGATTCACCAAATTTACAAGCTTATAGATGAAAAATCCATGGTTTTAATTTCATGCCAACTAAAGTTAAAATTGAAATCTCTTTTGGAAATTGTAAAATAAAATTGCTCCTTAAAATACAATTTTAAGGAGGATTCTTTAGAACTGAAACATTTTTAAAATTTTTTTTCTAGTTTCCAGAAATAAGTAGAATGTGATGCCAATATGAAAAGAGTTCAAGCAGCTTAGGAAGATAAAGGGTCTGAATTTAGGCCCCAGTAAGTAGGAGGTGGAACTCTGATCCTGTTGAGGAAGGACACCAGGTTTTAGACATGCCTGCAGCAGGAAGGTCAAGTGAGACCATAAATGAAATTGTAATCCTAGAGATATGATCTCAACCCATGAAAAAGAACTAGAATATTATGCTACTAAGCCAAGGAATTGTCAGGGCATCTTGTCTTGAAAAGTGTTTTTAATGAGAAATATATGTATTTGTACCACATGAAATTTCAGAGTCTGAATTTACAGTACCTATAGAATGCAGAAATTTCAAGCCAAGACAGATTCTAAACAGAGTTACCTGTAGAAACAAACACAAAACTCTTTGTAATTTGCTTCCATAATCCAGGAAGTGTGGACTCCCACAGAAGAGAATAATTTGTCTCTGAAAAATGTCAGACACAGGAAAAGGGACTAATATTAATAAAAACTTCAGATTAACAGGATAATAAAATATTCTAACATCATTATGCTTTATTAAGAGAAGATGTGAAATAAGATCATAATGAGAAAACAGAACACCACACTATAAGAAGAATCAGATTGGGATCAGAATCAAATAAGAACTTGTGGAAATCAAAAATATAACCATGGAAATGAATACTTCAAGGAAGAGGTTTTAAGTGCCATCAGAAGAATGAAATAATAAGCTAGAAGTTTTATCTGAGGAAATCATCCAGAATAAAGCAGAGATAGACAAAGAGATGAAAAACAGGGAAACAGAAGTTAAGATGCAGAGGACGGAGGGATTAAAATTCTATCATAGTGAATTAGGAATTCCAGAAGGAGACACGAGGAGGGACAATGGAAGGCAGGCAGCACTTTTGGAGATAATAACTAATAAAAGAATAAAAGATATAATTCTTTTAATTTTTGTGTCCTACAAGGCCTATGTAGAATACATAAGTCTGTACTAATATACATAATAGAAAAACTTCAGAAAATCTAAGCAAAAAAAATTCTTAAAGGCTACAAAATCTTAAAATCGCTTGCCAAGAATCAACAGTTAGACTGACAGTAAATTTTTTAACAACAAAAGTACAAGATAATGAAGATAATGAAACAAAATAAGGAAGGCCTTTAAAGAAAATAGTCTTCTTTAAATGCACCCACAAAAATGGGGTCCTAATTAGAATAAGATATATTCCATGCTTGTATAATTTTATCAAAACGAATTCTACTGTCATGTATGACTATAAAGAACCAATAAAAAAATACCATACACAAGTAAAGTCTGATTGAAGAGTTAGGTCAAAGTAAAGACATTTTAGACCACCAAAAACTAAAAGAATTTATATCTAAGAGAGAAACCCTCTGAAATAATTAGTAAACATGGACTTCATTATGAAAAACGGAACCAAGAAGGAAATTGAACTCAGAGCAAAGACGTGTTTTCAAGATGTGTGGATATGCAGGAAAGAATGATGGACTAAGAAACTGTGAAATATAGATAGGAATGATTGTAAAAACAAAATAGCAACAAGCTAATTTGGGGATGTTTAAATATAAAATAGAATAAAATATTTCACTTCACTTTCCTGACTTGTACAACCTTCAGTATTGATGATAATGAGGGACAAGTACATGGGCTCTACCCCAAAAAGTGATTGAGATTTGGTTTAAAACCATCATTTGGATCTTAACACCATTCACTTGGATATATGAATTTCTTTGCATTTTGACTTGATCATTCTACTTTATTTGTATAATAATAATTTTAGCTGACATTTATTGTTTATTCTGTGGCAAATAATCTGCAAGCATTTTATCTAATTCAACTAATTTAATCATATATGGTAGGTGTAATCAAAACCCATTTTATAGATTGAGAAACCAAGGAACACAGAGATTTTCTAATCTTCCTAGGATGATACTGTAGCACTGGAAGTGTCAGGATTTATGGTGCAGCTCCAAAGTATGTTCTCTTTATCATCAAGCTAAATTGCCTTTCATGAGTGTAGGCTACATGGAAGTAAATCTGGACACCTCCATGTGTGAGCTGTGTGAACCCAGGCAAAATAGGAAATCTGGGTGCAAAATACTAAGAAAGGATGATTAAAATGTTTTGATTTGTTAACTAAACTTTTAAAAATTTTTAAACAGGTTAGAATTCCAAGACTTCAAAGATATTAAAGCATTCCCATTTATCCCACACTCTGTTCACCCAGTTTTTAGTGTGGTACTATGTTAACTATCTCCTGTTCACCCTGTTGGTGCAGAAGAACTTTCAATACTCGACATTATCAGATGAGATTGACAGGAATTTGTCAGTCACATATGTTCGCAGCCCAGAGGAGTACACTGAGTGCCATGTACAGGAAAATGCAGACATTGTTCTTGGGAACTGTTTTCATCAGCTTTTTCACCTCTGTGATTAAAGGACCCGACCAGCACAATTATAGAGGAGGAAGAGTTTATTTGAGGGCTCACAGTTTCAGAGGTCTTAGTTCATAGGAAGCCGGCTTCATTCCTCAGGGCTTGAAATGAGGCTGAACATCATGGCAGAAGGTGGCAGAGGGAAGCAGCTCACATCACAGTGATCAGGAAGGAGAAACAGAGAGTCCTTGATTTTGATGACCTTAATAGTTTTGAGAAATATTTTAAAAATGTCCCTCAGTTGGGCTTTCTCTGATTTTTTTTCCTCATAATTAGACTGGATATTGGATTTGGGGGAGGGAAACTAAAATGCCATTCTCATAAAATTGTGTCATAGGTACTAACAACACAGTCAACTAACAAGGTTGACATTAACACTAAACAAGAGATTGAGGTAGTTTTTCAGATTTCTTTACAGTAAAGTTAATTTCAACCCTTCTCTTTCCATACTAAACTATTCAGAAGGAAGTCAGAATGTTCCATCCACATTTAAAGAGTGGGAAATTATGTACCACCTCCTTGAGAGCAAAGTAACTACCTAAATTATTTGTAATTTCTCTGTATGAGAGATTTGTCTACCCTCTTTATTATTTATTTGATCATTTGTTTATGTTCATATGGACTCAAGGATACTAATTTTTTACTTTGAGATGTAACTTGATAGTAGATCCTTTATCTTATTACTCAAATTATTTCAGCTTTGTCCATTGAAAGCTCTTTCATTGACTCCTAAGTTCTCTTTCACATAGTTCCATCATTATGTGAATTTGGGAGGAGTTTTTTCAAGCCTTCCTTAAATTCTAGAAAAGCAAGATATTCCGGGATCATCTTATTTCCTGTCTCAGTCATAGAATCAGTCTTTCTCTAAAAGGTCCTCATTTCTTTCATTGTAGAATGGCATTAGAAATAAAAACCTGGGCTCTTGATGTGATCATTGCTATTGGGTGTCACTGCATCTAAGCCTTCTCAGATTACAGAGCAAATATATATTTGCTATATATATAGTGTGTGTATATACATATATAGTATACATAGACTAGTATATGTATATATGTATATCTATAAATATTTCTGTGTATAACCATCTACATCTATTTTAAGCTAAGCGTGAGCTCATACTGATGTCTCCAAGTCTGATCCATTTCTGTATAGATCATTACTTCTTTCTTCTCTTGTTTATCTCTGATCTCCCACTCCAACACTGAGAAATCTGCCTTCCATCATTTACTATTCATTTGCTTAATTGTCCAGTTTCTGTTTATGTGTATAATGATTTCAGAGTTGCTCACCTATACTCCATGAATAAGACTATTAACAACTGAAGTGCAGGGCTTATCATCTTCCTTTCCCTTTAACTTTTCAGACTACCCTCATTTCCCATCACTTAGATCAACATTTCCTCACTTCACCCTGTGTTTTCAGTGATGACATTTCATACATTTGTATTTGTTAAATAATTTTGTCATGCTCTACAGTCAATTGTGTCATCCCTTTATCTCCTTTGGGTTTTTTTATTTGCATACATTAAGATTCATTTTTCTGCTATAAATTCTGAGTTTTTACAAATGAGTATGTATGAAAATGCATGTTCTCATGTCATTATTACAATATCACAGAATAGCTTCACTACCCTAAAAATTACTGTTTCACCTATTCAACTTCTTCCCATGCTCTTCTTAAAACCCTGAAACCTACTGATCTGTATATAAATCTCTAGAATTTTGTCTTTTTCATGTTACATAAACAAAAACCATGTGCAATATGCAGGTTTCAGACAACATTCTTTCATTTAGAAATGAAGATTAAAGAATCATGCATGTCTTTTAAGTGACTTTATAGTTCATTTATGTTTATCACTGAATTATATTCCATTTTGTGCTTGCACCACAGTTTTTATCTGTTTACGTATTGAAAGCTTTCTTGGATTCTTCAGCTTTAGGCAGTTGTGAATAGGGCTGCAATAAATATTTATATGTGAATTTTTTTTCATATTTAATTTATTTATTTGTTCTATTTAGGCTTACATGATAACAGAGTGCAATTTGATTCATTGTACACAGATGGAGGATAACATATCAATTCTCTAGTTGTAAGTTGTATAGAATCACATCATATATGCAGTCATACATGAAGTTAGGGCTATGATGACCATCATATTCCATCACCTTTACTGTCCCCATGCCCCCTCCCCCCTTACATCCCTGTGCACAGAGTTCCACCATTGTTCCCATGTCCTTCCCCACATTATGGATCAGCACCCACTTATCAACGAGTACATTCAGCATTTGGTTTTCTGAGATTGGCTTACTTCACTTAGCATGATATTCTCCAACTCCATCCATTTACCTGAAAATGCCATAATTTTATTCTCTCTTATTGCTGAGTAATATTCCATTGTGTATATATACCACAGTTTCTTTATCCATTCATCTGTCGAAGGGCATCTAGGTTGGTTCCACAGTTTAGCTATTGTGAATTGAGCTGCTATAAACATTGAAGTGGCTGCAGCACTGTAGTATGGTGTTTTTAAGTCTTCTGGGTATAGACCGAGGAGTGGGATAGCAGGCTCAAATGGTGATTCCATTCCAAGTTTTCTAAGGAATCTCCATACTGCTTTCCAGATTGGTTGTACCAATTTGCAGTTCCACCAGCAATGTATGAGCGTGCCTTTTTCCCCACAACCTCGCCAACACTTATTGTTGTTTGTGTTCTTAATAATTGCCATTCTGACTGGTGTGAGATGAAATCTTAGAGTAGTTTTGATTTGCATTTCTCTAATTGCTAGAGATGTTGAACATTTTTTCATATGTGTGTTGATGAATTGTATGTCTTCTTCTGTGAAGTTTGTGTTCAGCTCTTTGGCCCATTTATTGATTGGGTTGTTAGTTTTTTTGGTGTTAAGTTTTTTGAGTTCTTTATATATCCTGGAGATTAGTGCTCTGTCGGATGTGTGTGTGGCAAAGATTTGTTCCCAGAATGTCAGCTCTCTGTTCATTTCATTGATTATTTCTTTTGCTGAGAGGAAGCTTTTTAGTTTGAATCCATCCCATTTGTTGATTCTTGATTTTACTTCTTGTGCTATAGGAGTCTTGTTAAGGAAGTATGGTCCTAATCCGACATGATGAAGATTTGGGCCTATTTTTTCTTCTATTAGGCATTGTGTCTCTGGTCTGATTCCCAGGTCCTTGATCCACTTTGAGTTGAATTTTGTGCATGGTGAGAGGTAGGGGTTTAGTTTCATTTTGGTGCATATGGATTTCCAGTTTTCCCAGCACCAATTGTTGAAGAGGCTGTCTTTTCTCTAGTGTACATGTTTGGCTCCTTTATCTAGTATAAGGTAACTGCATGTGAGTGAGTTTGTCTCTGTGTCTTCTCTTCTATACCATTGGTCTACATGTCTATTTTGGTGCCAGTACCATGCTGTTTTTGTTACTATAGCTTTGTAGTATAATCTGAGGTCAGATATTGTGATGCCTCCTGCTTCACTCTTCTTGCTAAGGATTGTTTTGGCTATTCTGGTCTCTTATTCTTCCAAATGAATTTCATGGTTGCCTTTTCTATTTCAATAAGGAATGACGTTGGGATTTTAATTGGGATTGCATTGAATCTATATAGCACTTTGGGTAGTATGGCCATTTTGACAATATTGGTTCTGCCTATCCAGGAGCCTGGGAGATATTTCCATCTTCTAAGGTCTTCTTCAATTTCTTTCTTCAGTGTCTTGTAGTTTGCATTGTAGAGGTCTTTCACCTCTTTTGTTAAGTTGATTCCCAAATATTTTATTTTTTTTTTGAGGCTATTGTGAGTGGGGTAGTTTTTCTAATTTCTCTTTCAGAGGGTATATCACTGATGTATAGAAATGCAATTGATTTGTGGGTGTTGATTTTATATCCTGCTACTTTGCTGAACTCATTTACTAATTCTAAAAGTTTTCCGGTAGAATTTTTTGGATCCTTTAAGTATTGAATCATGTCATCTGCAAATAATGATAGTTTGAGTTCTTCTTTTCTAATTCATATCCCTTTAATTTCTTTCATCTGTCTAATTGCTCTGGCTAGTGTTTCAAGGACTATGTTGAATAGCAGTGGTGAGAGAGGGCATTCCTGTCTAGTTCCCGTTTTCAGAGGAAATGATTCCAATTTTTCTCCATTTAGGATGATGTTGGCCTTGGGTTTAGCATAGATAGCTTTTACAAAGTTGAGGTATATTCCTTCTATCCCAAGTTTTTCTAGTGTTTTGAGCATAAAAGGGTGTTGTATTTTGTCAAATGCCTTCTCTGCATAGATTGATAAAATCATATGATTCTTATCTTTATGTCTATTGATGTGATGTATCATGTTAATTGATTTCCATATGTTGAACCAACCTTGCATCCCTGGGATGAACCCCACTTGATCATGGTGCACTATTTTTTTGATATGATTTTGTATGCGATTTGCCAGTATTTTATTGAGAATTTTTGCATCTATGTTCATCAGGGATATTGGTCTGAAGTTTTCTTTTTTTGATATGTCTCTGTCTGGTTTTGGAATCAGGGTGATACTTGCCTCATAGAATGAGTTTGGAAGGGTTCCCTCCTTTTCTATTTCATGAAATAGTTTGAGGAGAGTTGGTATTAATTCTTCTTTGAAGGTCTTGTAAAACTCAGCTGAGAATCCATCTGGACCTGGGCTTTTCTTGGTTGGCAGGCTCTTGATGGCATCTTCTATTTCCTTGCTTGAAATTGATCTGTTTAAGTTGTGTATGTCCTCTTGGTTTAGTTTGGGTAGGTCACATGCCTCTAGAAATTTGTCGGTGTCTTCTGGGTTTTCTATTTTACTGGAGTACAAATTTTCAGAACATTTTCTAATTATTCTCTGCATTTCAGTAGTGTCTGTTGTGATATTTCCTTTTTCATCACGAATTTTAGTAATTTGGGTTTTCTCCCTCCTCCTTTTCATTAGGGTGGCTAAGGGTTTGTCAATTTTGTTTATTTTTTCAAAGAACCAGATTTTTGTTTTGCCAATCTTTCGAATTGTTTCTTTTGTTTCAATTTCATTGATTTCAGCCCTGATTTTGATTATTTCCTGTCTTCTACTACTTTTGGTGTTAATTTGTTCTTCCTTTTATAAGGCTTTGAGATGAAGAGTCAATTCATTTATTTGTTGACTTTTACTTCTTCTAATGAGTGAGTTTAGTGCTATGAACTTTCCTTTTAGCACTGCCTTCATGGCATCCCAGAGATTTTGATATGTTGCATCAGAGTTTTCATTTGCCTCTAAGAATTTTTTATCTCTTCCCAGATGTATTCTGTTATCTATGCATCATTCAATAGCATATTATTTAGTTTCCAGGTGATAGAATACTTTCTTTTTTTTAATCTGTCATTGATTTGTAATTTTATTCCATTAGTGATCAGATAGGATGCAGGGTAGAATCTCTATTTTTTCGTATTTGCTAAGACTGGCTTTGTGACATAACATATGATCTATTTTGGAAAAGGATCCATGTGCAGCTGAGAAAAAATTGTATTTGCTCATTGATGTATGGAACACTCTACATATGTCTGTTAAGTCTAAATTATTAAGTTTCATTGATATCTATGGTTTCTTTATTGAGTTTTTGTTTGGGAGATCTATCCAATGTTGAGAGAGCTGTGTCTCCAAGTATTATTGTGTTGTGGTCTATTTGATTCTTGTGTTTGAGAAGGATTTGTTTGATACATGTAGAAGCCCCATTATTTGGGGCATAGATATTTATGATTGTTATATCTTGTTGATGTATGATTCCCTTAAGAAGTATGAAATGACCTTCTTTATCTCTTTCCACCATCTTTGGTTTGAAGTCCACTTTATTTGATATGAAGATGGAAACTCCTGCTTGTTTGCAGGATCCATGTGAGTGATATGTTTTTTCCCACCCTTTCACTTTCAGTCTGTGGATGTCTTTTCCTGTAAGATGAGTCTCTTGAAGACAGCATATTGTTGGGTCTTGTTTTTAATCCAGTCTGTCAGTCTATGTCTTTTAATTGGTTCATTTAGGCCATTTATATTCAGGGTTATTATTGAAATATGATTTGTAATTCCAGTCATTTTGGTTTGTTTTGGTTTTTTACCTTGAGTTGTTTTCTCTTTTGAATGGTCTTTCCTTTAGTGTAGTTCCTCTCTTTGTACATTTTCATTGTTGGTTATCATTTCCTCCTCACGGAATATTTTGCCAAGAATGCTGTGCAGTGCAGGTTTTCTTGCTGTGAATTCTTTTAACTTTTGTTTATCATGCAAAGTTTTTATTTCATCATCAAATCTGAAGGTCCAATTTGCTGGCTATAGGATTCTTGGTTGGCATCCATTGTCTTTCAGCGCTTGGAATATGTTATTCCATGATCTCACTTTTAGGGTCTGGGTTGAAAATCTGCTGAGATACGAATTAGTCTCCCCTTATATGTAATCTGGTTCCTCTCTCTTGTGGCCTTTAAAATTCTATCCTTATTCTGTATACTGGGCATTTTCATTATAATGTGCCTTGGTGTAGGTCTGTTGAAATTTTGTACATTTGGTGTCCTGTAAGCCTCTTTTATTTGTTTTTCCATTGATATTATTTCATTGAAGAGATTGTGCATTCCTTTGCTTTGAAATTCTGCGACTTCTTCTGTCCCAATAAATCTTAGAATTGTTCTTTTGATGCTGCCCCATATTTCTTGTATGTTCTGTTTATGATTTTTTACCATCTTCACTGTATGGTCAAGTTTATTTTCAAGATTGTATATCTTGTCTTCATTATCTGAGGTTCTGTCTTCCAGGTGATCTAGTCTGCTGGTGATGCTTTCTATTGAGTTTTTTATTTGGTTTATTGTTTCCTTCATTTAAAGAATTTCTGAATGTTTTTTTTCACGATCTCTAGCTCTTTCTTAAAGTAATCTTTTGCTACTTGTAATTGCTCTTTTATCTCTTTGTTAGAATGATCGATGGTTGCCTTTATTTGCTCTTTTATTTCTTTGCTGGATTGATTAATTTTTGCCTGTAATTGTTCACTTATGTCATTCTTTAGTTCGCTGATCATTTTAATTATGTACATTCTGAATTCTTTCTTTGACATTTCATCAACTATGCTGTTAATGGATTCTGTTACAGTGGTATCCAGGTTTATTTGTGGCACTTTCTTCCTTTGTTTTTTCATGTTGATTGTGTATCTTCCTTTCTTGAAATACCAATCTGAGGTATTGTGGCTTCTATCCTATAATCTTGTATTGACACTGCAGATTACCTGTGTCTCACCTTGGAGCTACTTCTGTTCCCCCAGTGTCCCCAGATTGGCACTACTCACTAAAGTTGGTGGTGGAGGTAGTGAACATACCTCTAGAGGGCAGTGGGAGTGGCCTTGGCTGGGCTCCTGAGGTGGCCCCTGAGGGCTGTTTTGCCCCTCTCTTACACTCCTTCTGGTGAACAGGAACTCTGGAGCAGAACTGGAGGCAGGCCCAGGTCTCACTTAGGCAGGGTCACAAGCAGGAGAGTCTGTGTGCGATGCTTACAATGAGTGTGAGCTCCGCTGGAGCTGGAGGCTAGCAGGCTCTGGTCTGCCTTCAACTGGGCACCCCTGGCATTCCCTCAGGGTGGTTTTGGGCATTCTGTCTCTCCTGACCACAAAAACTCTGGAGTGGAACTGAGTCGGGCCCAGAGCACACTTGGGTGGGGCCTCTTCTTGCTGGGACCTTTGCAGGGGACTCTTACCCTGGGTATGCCTTCCTCTGTGGCTGGTAGCTCTCAGTCTCTGGTCAGCCCTTAGTTGGACACCCGTGGATTTTCCTGAGGGTGGATTTGGGCCCTCTGAGGCTTCTGATGGTCCGCAGGAACTCGAGCAGAATTGAGGCAGGCCCAGGCCACCCTTGGATGGGGCTGCCTCAAGCTTGAATCTCTGGAGTGACTCGTCCTGAATTTGGGCTCCCCAGAGGCTAGAGGTAGCAGTCCCTGGTCTCCCTTTGGCTGGACAACTGTGGAGGTTCCTGAGGGCGGCTCTGGGCCCTGTGAGGCTCCTTCCGGTCCACAGGAACTTTGGAGCGGAACTGAAGTGAGCCCAGGCCACCCTTGGGTGGAGCTGCTTCCACTGGTGTCTCTGGAGTGACTTTTACCCTGAATTTGGGCTCCCCAGTGGCTAGAGGTAGCGGTCCCTTGTCTCCCGTTGGCTGGACACCCGTGGAGTTTCCTGAGGGCGGATCTGGGCCCTCTCTAGCTCCTGCTGAACCTCAGGAACTCTGAAGCAGAACTCTGTATGTGAACTCTTGAGTACAGGTAAGCTTTAAGTCACTTGGTTAACTTCCTAGAACTACAGTTGTCCATGGTAAGACCATTTAGTTTTGTAAAAACTTGCCATAGTGATTGCATTATTTTGTATCCTAGAAGTTTTAATGAGGATTCCTGTTGCTTCACATTTTGCCAGCCATTGTTATTATCAGTTTTTTTGATATTAACCATTAATAGAGGTATATGATATGTATTCATTTTCATTTATGTTTTTGAAAAATGATGTTGAGTGCCTTTACATGCGCTTAATTGGCACTTGGAAATCTCCTTTGGTATCTGTTCAGATTTTTTGTCTTTTTTATTTGCATGCTTTCTCATAGTTGAGTTTTAAGGGACTTTACTTTGATAAATGTTTATCAGATATATGTTTTGACAATATCTTCTCCTAGTCTTCTGTGGTTTTCACTTTTATTGTCTTAATAGTGTTTTTAAAGACCAGAAGTTTTGAATTTGAATAATTTTTTTCATGGTTTGTTCTTTTGGAATTGTATCTAATATGGACTATCAAACAAAAGTTTACCTGGATTTGCTTCAGTTTTTCCATAAAATTTTTGGTTTTAAACTTTATATTTAGGTAAGTCGATGGTACATTTTTTAGTGTGTGTGTGTGTGTGTTTGTGTAAGGTCTTCATGTTTTTCTTTTCCAACTGTTATTGCACCATTCATTGAAAGATTTTTCCTTCTCCATTAAATTGCCCTTTTGCCTTGTTAAAACTCAATAGACTATTTATTTGAGTCTGCTTCTGGACTCTCTCTTCTGTTCCATTGATCCAAGTATGTATCCTTTATCCTGTACCACACTGCCTTAATTACTGTAGCTTTGAAGTAAATCTTGTCGTTGGCTACCATGAGTCTTCTTCGGTATTACATTGGCTATTATGGTCTTTTGCCTTTGAAAATAAATCTTAGGAACATTTTTTAAATATCAACAAAATAGCTTGCTTCAACTAGGTTGAGATTGTTTTTTACTTACAGATCCAGTTGGGAAGAATTAGAAACTTAACAATATTGAGTTTTCCAATCCATGAGAAGAATCTCTCTCCATTTGTTTAGATCTTTGATTTATCAGTGTTTTGTAGTTTTATGTACAAGCCCTGTGTATATTTTGTTAGATTTATACCTATGTATTTTATATTTTAGGCTACTCTATTTTTTTTAATTTCAAATTCAAATTTGTCGTTGCTAACAAATAGGAAAACAATTGACTCTTTAGTATTGAATTTGTATCCTGAAGCCTTGCTGTACTTGGTTAATTTTAGTTTTTTGAAGATTTTGTGGTTTTCTCTACACAGGGAGATAATATATGTTAATGAAAAGAGTTTTATTTTTTCCTTTTCAATATTTGTGCCTTTTCATTCTTTTTCTTCTCCTGTTACTAGATAGGATTTTCAGTATAATATTAAAGTAGTTAAAGAGAACATCCTTCTCTCTGCTAGTCTTAGACCATAGGTAGGTATCTTGTCTCTCATAAAAGATATGGTATTAGGCAAGTGTTTTTGTAGATATGCTGTATCAAGTTTAGGAAATTCTCTATTCCTAGTTTGGTATGGATTTTGCATCAGTGTTGGATTTTTTTTTCAAGTACTTTTCCTGCCATAATTGCTTGATCATAGTTTTTTCTTTTCCTTAGGCTATTGATATGATGTATTTCATTAATTGATTATTTAATGTTGAATCAGCATTGGCCAACAGGAATTATTTCCACATGACTGTGGTTTATAACCTACTTTATACGTTGTCGGATGTCATTTAGTAGTATTTGTTCATACTAGTAAATGATAGTCATATCTATGTTCATTAGCACTATTGATCTATAGTTTTCTTTTATTGTAATGCCTTCATATGGTTTTGGAATTAGAGTGATGCGTAGCTAGCCCCAGGTTGGGAAGAGTTGGGAAGTGTTGTTTCAGGCTTGGTGTTTTCATTTTTAGAAAGTTATTATTGACTAATTTCTTAAATAGGCATGGATCTATTCAAGTTGCCCTTTTCTCCTTGTGTGAATTTTGATACTTTATGTCTTTCAAGGAATTCTCCCATTTCATCTATGTTATACATTAGCATTGAATTGTTTACATTTTTTATTACCTTATTAATGTTCCTGACTTCTTTCATGTATGACATAAGTAATTTGTATATTTTTTTTATTTCTTGATTCATTTGGTGAGAGATTTATCCATTTAATTCATCCATCAAAGAACCAATTTTCAGTTTCATTGATTTTCTCTTATTTTCCTGTGTTTAATTTCACTTGTATATGCTCTTTTATTATTTCTTTCCTTTTCCTTGATATAGAATTACGTTTTTACTTTCCTAAGGTGAAAATTTTCATTATTCATCTTAAATTTTCTTTCTTTTCAAATATATGCTTTTATTACACAATATGGCCTACCTTGATTAATGTTCCATGTGAGCTTGAGAAGAATATTTCTTCTAGTTTCATTTGGATGGAATATTCTAAAAATGTCAATTAGGTCAAATTGATTGATGATGCTATTCAGGTCAACTACATCCTTACTGATTTTCTGCCTGCTTGATCTCTCAATTATTGGCAGAGAGATTTCACAATTGCTAAATCTAACAGTGAGCTGTTCATTAATCCTTCCAGTTGTATTAGTTTTACCTTATGTACTTTGATGCTCTTTGGTTAAGTGCATACACATTTAGCATTACTATATTTTTGATGAATTAATCCTCATATCATTAATAATGCCTTCCTTATCACTAAAAAACTTCCTTGTTTTGAAGTCAGCTTTGTCCAAAATTAATGTAGCTATTCCAGCTTTTGATAAATGTTAACCACTTACTATTAGACTATAAGTGCTTTGAGAAGGTAGAAAATGTCTTTGCTTATGTTAATTAATAATTGTATTTTAAATCACACAGTATCTAAAATACTGTTAAACATAGGAATACATAATAATAAAGCTTTTTGAGTAATAGAGATTAGATAGTGCTGTAAGCACTTTATTAATTTTATAAATAGGGAGAATAAGATTTCAATAAAAATTTCTAAATTCCCATGAGATATATATTTCCCAATGCGCTAAAAATGACTAGTTAATGTTTAAATTAGCAAATTTAGGAAAGACTTCTTTAAATGGTAAAATGTGATCTTTCTAGGTGACATGGTATTTTTAACTGTTGCACAATTATTAAAGTAAATGAAACTAAAAATAATGACACTTTTTACTTTATTCATTAGGATTGGATTGAATATGTTTCAACAGTGTAGGCTGTCTGAATGACACTGTATTTCTATTCATTGGCTAATAAATGTAGATCTTTTGGAGTCTAACTAAGTTTCAAAAGTTTAGATGTAAGAACTGAAAACTTCCCACAGTGGAAGGAAAATTGTTCAAACTGGCCTTTCTCTCTCTAGTTTTAAATTATCCCCAAAGAGCTTTATTATTCAAACCCTCCTAGTTCAAAGAGTAAAAGAGTCAATAGATTGTTTTTCTAGAGTTTACATGAAAATACATTCTCACTTTTTCTTACAATGATATTGTAATATATTAAGGGGAAGATATTAGAAAAACACGTGTAGAATTCATTTTAAATTTAGAAATACTAGACACTAACCTGATCATGCAGAGCAAATGGTTTATTCTTTGAAGAAGGCAGTATGTTTCCCAAAATGAAAGAGTGGATTCTGTTCAGGATTTGATGTGAGCATTCCCTAACTACACATGAGCTTTCTACAAGTCAAATGTAAGAACTTGCTTCAGATGCATAACTGAGATATGCAAAAGTAGAGAAAGAAAAAGAGCTGATCCAGGTAAATGATGAGTGGTCAAAGGTGACCATTTTCATGGGGTGAGATTGAGAAATGCTGTGTAATCTGTGATTTCAAGTATACATATCCATCAGGAAGGACACAAAGATACATGTTCCATTATTCAGGAGCTTGGGTATCCTTTCTTTTTATGCCATTATTTCTGGTGCTTTTCTCCACAGACCTCATTTGTGGGGGAAAAAGGAAGAAAGACAACTGGAAAAGAAAGGGAGGAAATAAAGCTTATCTAGTTAAGAAAATTTACTTCTATCATAGGCTTTATGTTCAACGGAAAAACTAAGGAAAAAAATCTGCAACAGCAAACTCTCTAGAATCCATCATAGCAAATCTGTAATTGCAACTTAAGATGAAAGCTGAGGCTCCCTTTGCACAGCCAGCCAGAAATGCTATCCATCAATCTATCTTCCCATCAGCCTGACTAATGACATTGTAAAGAGGCTCCTCTGTGATATTTGTTCATCATTTGGTTTCAACAAAAATAGACATACAAGTGGTAAATACAGAAGGAGCAATAGCCAATAAAAGCAAAAGAAATAAATTTCAGTAAAACAATGATTACACCTACAAGGACATACAAAATTGTGTCTTGCCTCTGAAAATAGAAGGTAAAATCATGAGAAACCTAATTGTGTGCTTTGAAAATGGAATGGGAAATGTGCTTCTGCACAGATGATGTGTTAATATTGTCACAGAATCAAAATGCTTCTGAACATATTGTATCCTGGGGAGGCCTTATGACTATCAGAACAGCTGGAAACTCCTGTTTAATTAGAATTATGAAGAGCAACAGTGTCCATTCAGGATTTCATTTTTTATGCTTGAAACTGCTTTGGGGAGAATGTTCAGTACATAGGCCAGACTTGTTTAAAAAAAAAAAAAAAAACATGTAAATATGTACACAGAATTGCAGTGTACCTGCTCTTTACTTCAGTTAATTTTAGCAATAAATAATTCCCCAAATTAATATATGACCTCACTCTGGCAAAATCAGAACTTTTGTGAATTTAATTTATTAAGAAAAATGTCCCCAAAGCACACATCCTTTCTCATTGCTGCAGATATACAATACTACTATTTGAAAAACACACTAGAACCCAGATTTTTTTAACAACATGTGTAGATATAGTCAATTATGATTATCTACACACTTCCAATGACTAAATACTGCCTGGATTGTACTTATTATATGATAATATGCATATTTAACATATCCATATCTATTAAGATGAGTAATTACTATGGAATCTACCTCAATTCTGTAATACTGTTTTAAAGTCCTCAGAAATTCAGAGCATTATTCCAAATGGTAAGAAGCGTAAGTTGGTAGGAGATAGTTTATGCTGTGAATAACAAATTCATTATTTTATTTTCACAATTAGAATATGCAAGGAAATCTTACTATTTTTTTAAAAAATAATTTGACATTTCAGAAACAACCCAACTAAACTCCTTTTAAAAACAATGAGATCATTATTTAAATGCATATTTAAGAAAATGTTGGACAAGAATCTAGTCAATTTTTCTATAATAGAGACGAAAATTATTTCCTGAAGACAGAGTCTTTATTTTATTGTTTTTTTTTAAATTTAGGAAAGTTTATTTTAGCAGGTAATAGGAATTCATGCACTTTTTAAATCAGTGATCAGATATGTTTTGCCAATTAAGTCTGATTGCTCCTTTTACATTCCCCCATACAGACTGAAAATTATATACTATTTAGAAGTATATATTTTTAAGTATTATGTTAATGCTGGAATATTCAAGTAAATATAAGCAGATCATGCTATGCACTCGGTTGTAACAAATTTTAGACCCTTCGTGTCTTGTTGTACAAGGAATGTAAGCAGATTAAATATTTTCAGAAATCAAAAGAGTGGTACTTGGTATTTATATGGCCCAGAAAATGTACCCTGGATATACTTCTACTTTATAAGAACTGCATATATAAAATACGTAACCACACTTAAGAAATTCACTGTTTATAATTAGAACTAGCATAGTTTCCATAACTATAACAATTCTACATGTAGTACTTTTTCCTGAGTATCTTCACTCAGGGAATATTGTACGTTTTAAGTGTTTACCATGCATTTTCTCATTTACTCTCATAACCTGCCCCCCTGCCCCATTTTATAGATAAGGAAAATAGGCTCTGGAAGATTAAATCATGTGGCCAAAGTCATAGTAAAGTCAATATATGATCCCAGTTAATGTGGCTTCAGAGTTGACATTCTAATTATTGAGCTGCACTACATCCAATGTATAACCCAGCAGTAAGGTTGCCAAATTTAGCAAATAGAAGTACAGGGCTTTCAGCTAAGTTTGCCAGATAAAATGCAAGACTAAACTTGCATGGAGAATATTTACACTAAAACATGATTGGTGAATTATCTGGAGTACAGAATTAACTGGTTGTCCTGTATTTTATTTGACAAGTATACCCTAAAAAGACATTTAAATAAATCATTTTTTCCTACTCTGTGTACCATTGGTAAGGAGATATTGTATACCTACCATAAAAATATGTATATTTTAATAATTGAATTACTTTTCCCTTTTTGCATGATATTTCTTAGATGCTAACAGTTATTGCTTAGATTAATATAGTATTTTTATTCCCAATTTTTGTAGATTTATCTCTACTTTGGAAAAGACAGTAGAAAAGAAAATGTTTATTGGTGAATAGGTCCTCCTTCCTCCTTGTAGCCTGAGGCCTTTTAACCTTGACCTCACTTCTTTGTAAACATACTGACAGATCTCACTGGCTGCAAGATGAAAGAGGGTTTTCTGGATGCTCCCTATCCTATTAACAAGATATGTCAACTCTGTCTGGATTGCTTACTTTGCACAAACTGCCTTTTTTTAATTTATTAAGCACACATCCACCAAAAAATAGAAAATAGAATATCTTGAGAATGTCTTTCTCAAGAGGACATTTCTATGGGCTGGGATTGTAGCTCAGTGGTAGAGCACTTGCCTCGCATGCATGAGGCACTGGGTTCGATCCTCAGCACCACATAAAAATAAATAAATAAAATAAAGATATTGTGTCCATCTACAATTTAAAAAAAAAAGAAGACATTTCTAAGGTTTGAAATATGAGATCCTAAAACTAAAGGGTATCTTTAGGCTAACTTCTATGTTATGTAGTTAATGCTTCTCCCCACAAACCCAAAATGCATCACAATGTTGGAAAGAGATTTAGCAATCTGTGCCCGACTCATTTCTGGCCTGCCAGACACTGTGGTGTTACATGTGACTCCATTCATGTATATTCTGCTCACCGTTAGTAAACCTGTTTCTTGTGAGTCTGATTTACAGTTCAACTCTGTGTGATAGTGCAGATGCACAGTCACATGTTTTCTGGGTTACAAAAGATAAACTAGTTTCTTTTCACATCTCCCCACAGACTGACAAATTTAAGAACTATTTCTTTAATTCTCTAATCTCCTATATCCTTTGCCTATATGAAAAGATTTTGTAATATACAACTAGGAGGGAAATGTAGTTTCTGTCATTGTTAAACCCTGTTTGGCCTATTCTTGTCAACAGTCATATAGAGATTTATTTCATAGGCTTCTCATTTCATAGCAAAATGATAAAAGCCCTTGTAGTTGGACCCAAGTCATTTCAATTGGAAATATTATGCACAACTATAATTCTATATGTGATGATCATAATAAGGGACATTTATAAAGCAAAATGAAACATAAAAACGTTGCTGAAATCTCAACAAATACCTACCAAATGGGGTAGAATAATATCTTTAGCCTATTGTAGTAAGGATTAAATAAAAGAATTTTAAACACTTGCTTAGTAAAGAATCTGTCACTTAGTAAACATTCATTAGTAAACCTCACATTTTTTAAAATCACAGCCTTCTTATCAGAAGTTAAACATCTAGTTTATTATAAAGCTATTTTAAAAACTTACAATACCAGGTAGTATAGGATACACATCAAATGAAGAATTCAGAAGACCATGACCTATTAACTCATTGAGGGATTAGGTGGAATGTGGGTTGGTTTTGAGGAATGGTACTACCTGCACAAGGTAGAGCCTTGTAACTACCACTATAACTACAACTTCCAAGATATAGCATCTTGGGAAGTAGTGTCCTCATTTATAAAATGGGAATATTGATAGTTATTCACAAGAGAAGTTTAATTTGAGGAATCATACAGGCAGAATGCTCAACACACAGTAAACACCGGCTACTATCAGCTTTTATTATCATTAGTACTATTATTTCTTATATGTGGTAATGTTTTTGGTTTATTAACCTCTTGCTTTTAAAGAGGATAGGTAGCAATTTCAAATCAATTACTTTTTCTAAATTGTCTAGTAGATTAAGTGAGAACCTTATTGTAAAAGTATGGGGTTAAGTTTCACTTTCTTGATTCACTTCATCGTCATTGAATTAAGAGTATCAGAAAAGATCTCTTTTTTTTTTGCTTTAAACTGCATAGAGATAAGAAGAACTAGAGAAGTCACTGGAGAAGCTAGTGAACCAGATATGGGAACTAAATATTGTAGAAGCTGAATTTTCAAAGAAAATAAATGGATATTTGGATGTTGTGAACCATTTTTGTCTCCTAGTTCCTCAGAAAGCACAAGCTTTATTTCCACCTTTGTTAGTCAGCTTTCCATAACTATAAGAAATACCTGAAATAATCAATTCATAAAGAGGAAAGTTTTATTTTGGCTCACAGTCTAGAAGTTTCTAGTCTAGGATCAATTGGTCCTGTTGATTCTAGGTCTATGATCAAGCAGCACAATTTGGTGAGAGGATGTGGTGGATCAAAACCATTTACTCATTTACTCATGGTGGTGAGACAAAAAGAGGAAGTGGCAGGAGTCCTGCTATCCTCTTCAAGGGCCTGTTTCCAATGACCTAAGGAGCTCCCACAAGGCCCCATCTTCTAAAGTCTTCCAATAGTGCCACCCTGGGAAGCAAGACTTTACTACAGGGACCTTTAGGGTACATTTAAGAATAAACTATAACACCACTTGTTTCAATGACTTATATTATACTAAGAAAGAGAGGAATAAGAAGCTTAATGAGAAGGTTATTATGAAGTAAGCAGAAAGAGAAAATAAATTGACTAATTGGCTTTGTGAATCTTGCTTTCTTGTCTGAGTATCTCACAGTTAAGAAAATGACCACTTCTGAAATACAACTTTTATACTTAATATAAAAGAATATCTTCTAAGAAACTATGTATAAAATAAGAAATCTCAATAGTGCTATGCTATGGAAATCATTTAAAAGTTCAAAAGTCCTACTATACACTAGCAACTAACTATCTGAAAAGGAAATTAAGAATACGATCCCATTTACAATGACATCAGAAATAGTAAAATACTTAGCAGTAAACTTAATGAGGTGACAGACTTACACACCAAAAACTATAGAAACACTGATAAAAGGAATGGAAGAAAGAGAAAATAAATTAAAAGATATCCATATTTGTGAATAAAAGACTTAATATTATTAACTTATATCCATACTACCCAAAGTAATCTGCAGATTCAATACAACCTCTATCAAAATTCCAATGGCATTTTCCACAGAAATAAAAAGAATCAATGCTAAAATTTATGAAGGACCACAAAGGACTGCAAATAGCCAAAACAATCTTGTAAAAACAAATGAAAACTTGGAGGCATTACATTTGCTGATATTAAGAATACATTACAAAGTTACAGTAATTAAAACAGTATGGTATTGACATAGAGATAGACATAAAGACCAATGGAACTAAATACAGAACCCAGAAATAAATTCATACACATGTACAGTAAGCAGATCTTTGACAAAGGTGCCTAGAATACACAAGGGGAAAGATAGTTTCCTCAACAGTTGGCTGCAGGGCAACTGGATATCACAGAATGAATGTGGATCTTTATCTTATACTGTACATAAAAACCAACTCAAAATGGATTAATGACTTAAAATAAGAACTAAAACTGTAAAACTCCTAGAAGAAAATAGGGAAAGAGCTTTATGATATTGAATGATTTCTAGATTATGACATCAAAAACATAAGTAACAAAAGCAAAAATAGGCAAATGGTAGGACATCAATTAATAAGCTTGAAGAAATTACTAAGGTGAAAAGCCAAGAGAAAATATTTGCAAACCATATATCCAAAGTGGGATGAATGATCTCCAAAACATATAAAAAACTCCTACAAGCAGTAGGAAAAAAATTAAACATTTAATAAATGGGCAATAGACCTAAATAGACATTTCACCAAAGAAGACATAAAAATGGCCAAGAAGGATGTAAAAAGTGCTCAATATTCTTAAAAATCAGTGAAATGCAAAGCAAAGCCATAATTTAAAAGTCACATCACCCTTGTTTTGGATGTCCATTACCTAAAAAATAAAATATAACATGTTTTGGCAAAGATGTGAAAAATAATTTGTACGATATTGTTGGAAATGTAAAACAGCAAAGCTTTCATAGAAAACAGTAAAGAGTTTCCTCACAAAAACTAAAAACCATATTTTCTAACTCTTCCACTTACAGATATTTAAACAAGGAATTAAAATTACCATCTCAAAGAGATGTATTCTTTCATGTTGACTGAGACATTATTCACAATAGCAAAGATGTGTAAACCTAAAAATCCTTTAACAGATGAGTGGATAAAGAAAATGTTGTATATACACATAATGGAATATTATTCAGCGTTTAAAAAGAAGAGAATCTTGCCACATATGACAACATGAATGAAACTTAAGAACATTATGCAAAGTGAAATAAGTCAGAAACAGAAAAACAAATATTGCATGATTCCCCTTAAATGAGATATATAACTGGCAAACTCATAGAGACAGAGAGAAGAATGGTGGTGTCAAGGGCTAAAGGGACAGAGAAGCGGAGAGCTGTTCAAGATGTATAAAGTTTCAGTTATTCAAGCTGATTAGGTGCCAAAGGTCTGTTGTACCACACTGTACTTACAGTCAATGGTAATGTATTGTGCACTTAAAAAGTTTAACAGGGTAGAGTTCATGGTAAGTGCTCTTAATGACAATTTTAAAAAATGAAGTCTTACATTCCTATTGCCATTGTTATTTCTATCTCTACCAAGCACAGTGTAGACAGATTCAGGTAAACCAGAGGGTTTGGCCAAATGATGAAAGGTAGTCAAGGAATTCCATGAACATATAGAGAAATTATACTCTTTATTATTCTCTATAGATGGAACTTGAAATCTATAATCCTGCCCACTGGCTAGGCCTCAGTTTCTTCATCCATAAGATCAGGATGAAGAATAAGATTGTCTCCAAATGCTACTCTTTGATTCCATGAAGTCTCACATGAATTAAAATGTCATGACCTAAAGGAAATGATCTCCCAACAAGTGTACTCAAGAGAACATTCTGACAAGAGTTATTTTAGAAGCTCAAGGCTGCTTATAGGGTCACAGTCAGGTTGAATCACTGCAGAAAACTAATATCCTACATGTGTAGCAATGTTCAACACAGAGAAGTTGATTTTTATCAGTCACAGTTCAAAAGATGTTTTCAACTACTCTGAAAGGAACAGTTTCTAATATTCTGGTGAACTCAAAAAAAGGCAAAATGCTGAGTTTGTAGATAAAATAATCTGATTTCCTAAAAAAACTGCTAAGTAAAAAATTTAAAATCTCTAGGCTAATGAAATGTACAGACAAGCTGAGATATTCATAGTGATTCTACCCTCATTTATAATAGCCTATCTTTCATGTACAAATTGCTGTTCTTCCTGATGCTTCCACTTAGAACCAGCAAGGAGAACATAGTTAACTCTCTCCAAGAAGTATATTCCAACATTCTTCATAAAGTCACAGAATCTTTCTGAAACTTGAAATAAAATCTATTTGACTTAACTTTTAAGTGTATTCATTCTTTATTATGCCTTATGTAGCCCCATCTCATTGAAATATATTGAATTAATTTTATTCTTTATCATGAATTTCAAAATAATGTATGCTGTTATAATTGTTATTTATATATTAAATATAACACAACATTAATGATATTCACACTAATAAAATATTTTGACACAAATATTTTTAAATACATAAATATAAAATAAATTGACATATAAAATATTTTGTATTAGTATATTAATTTCAAAGAGAACTAAACAGTCACCATAGAAAGAATATTATGAAGAACTGGATTTATTTATTTATTTTTTGGCCATTAGTCTATTTTCTTAATTAGTCTAACCATCAAAGGTCTCCCAATCTCTCTGATTTTTCTCTATTATTAACAGAAACAAGCTGTCACTTCAGAATCAAAAAATAGTCTGAAGATTTGAGAAACTACATAAAATTTTAGTGCTAAAGAAGAATGCTCAAAAAAGAAAGAAGTAATTACAATACTCTGTTACAGACTGCGAAGTATAGTCATCCTAACTTTTCGGGAGTTAGTTTCATTTTTGCTTTCCACCTGTCACAAGTGGCATGGACAATTAATAATTCCTCAGAGGCGGATTGTCTTTAAATGCAAGTGTATGCTCAATCACAACAATCATCAAATATAATTAATTAATGCAAAAAGTGTTGGGTGTGCTGGAGCACCCCAAGTAGCATTTACTGCGCACTAATTAAACACTATAGGTAAGTTACACCATCCTAGGACAACTAAACACTACCAGCAATGCACACAATCCTAGGGCAAATAAGCCCCAAAATACCTCCGATGCCAGCTGACTTCTTTTAGCCGAAGAGCAGAGGTTGTCCTAGTCTGATGGTTCTCTTAAGCCAATGGCTGGACACCAGGGAATGGTGGAGTTGATCCAGGGACAGCAAGAGGCCAGTCTCACTGATGTCCTTGGAGCAAAGCCCACATTGTGGCAGGACAAGCAGTTTAAATGCAGTTCCAATTTGGAGGTGTGAGCTAGTGATTGGTTATACCCAGTAAAAGCCAATGTCCATTAGTTATGTCCAGTGAGATAGTATAATTGCAACTGGGCCTTTCTATGCGTGTGTGCATGGAGCTGAGCTCCCTATCAATTGTAACCAGTCACTGCTAGGCAAGCCTATGGTTAGGTGTGCCCCTTATCAATTGCAAGCAGGCATGACTAATCAAGTCATGTCCCTTATGGCCAGCAACTTTCCTATGTGTCAGGAAAGGTCCTTTGAAGAATTTGAGCTAAATAAAAACAGAATTTTTAGAAACAAGTTTTGAAATTATATAGTAATTTGGAAATGAACTCCCCCAACTAAAACATATGGAATGCCACAGAATTATCAAATAAACAAAATCAAGACTTTTAGGGTGGGGTCACCCTTCCTCCTTTTTCTCCCAACCTCCTCACAGACTCATGAAGTCTGAGTTATGTGATACAAACGGCCTCCATGGAAAATAGTACAAAGAAACAAAAACCTAAATGCCCTGTCTTAGAAAATCACCCTATTCTGTTAATTAAAAAAAAAAAAAAAACCTGATACTTTAAATATTAGTGACAGAGCCAAGAGCAAACTAACTTTCTTGAGTTCTGTTGTTCTTTCATCTCTGTATCTATTTCATTATAAACTAGTGCACATGCTTGGGGGAAAAAAACAAACATGGGGGAATAAATAAAACATGGAGTGTCTTACAACAAGCCAAGATGTTAAGGGTTATCTTACATTGTTCTCCTGAAAGCAGTAAAGACATTTCTTCTCAAGTATGGAGTTTTGCTTCAGTTTTGCTACTTCATGTGTTACTTTTCCTTTTGATTCATTGACCTTTAGGCCAATGTCAATTTCCAGCTGGCTCTCTGCATATTGTTAGTTCTTAGAACCTCCTGAGGGTCAAGTTTAAATAAGCAAATAAAGACATATTGCATGCAGAAATATATTTAAAGCTTATAAGTAATCAATAATAAAGAAATTAATTGGGAGGCTGAGACAGGAGAATTGCAAGTTCAAAGCCAGCCTCAGCAATGGCGAGGCACTAAGCACCTCAGTGAGACTCTGTCTCTACATAAAACACAAAATAAGGCTGGGGATGTGGCTCGGTGTCTAGTGCCCTTGAGTTCAATCCCTGATACCAAATAATAATAATAATAATAATAAAATAAATCAAATTTTTCCTGGAACTAAAGACTTAATTTCCTCAATATAAATCTTGTACAGGTAAATTATGTTTTCTCTTTTTAGTTAAATTCATAATTAGTGTTTGGAGATCATGACAAGACTTTTAACTTACAAGTGAGTTTAATTTAATTATGTACTCAAATGTTCACTTTTTTTCTAACAGGGTTATAATTTTTAAGCTATATATCTTTGCCACTTAGTTAAATGAATTGAATAATCACTACTGCCTCCTCAATCGAGTTTTATTAATCAATGCCAGTAAATTATCCAGAAACTGTTAGATCAAAGAAACTACTTCATTCTTAGACTCTTTTTTACAATTTTACTAATTTTAGCTTAGTTTCTTTATTTAGAAACTAAATTATATTTTCTGAAGCCTTATAGCAAAACACGTACATATCTGAAAAAGAGAGAAAGAGGGACAGAAGCAGGAATTGACCTTACAGAGTTGCCTGGTTTAAATTACCTATGAGTAAGCAGTGTTAGAGATAGTAATTGGTATCTCTATGATTATTGGCTCCTTTCAACTATACCTGAGCAAAACAAAATCATACTAAATAGCTTATGGGGATGGGAGAGACTCAGATTTCTTCCATTTGAGACAAGATTTAACTAAGCAGGCCAAAATGAGTAGGATCTGGAGATCTGAAAACCAAGTTTGTTGGTAGTAGATCATATTTTAAATTTGGTTGTTTTTTAATAATCTTCCATCATTTTTTTAAAAACTCATGTTGCTAGTGAAGAGTTTTGGTCACTTTGAAGGTTTGTTTTTAGATAGGGAACTGAGAGTAGAATGAAAAGACATTCCTTTTTAATGAAAGTATTTAACAAGAAGAACTGGGCCTACTAACCGGAAGAAAGCTTAGTTCTTTTTTTTTTCGTACTGGGGATTGAACTCAGGGGCACTCAACCACTGAGCCACATTCTCAGCACTATTTTGTATTTTATTTAGAGATAGGATCTCACTGAGTTGCTTAGCGCTTCGCCATTTCTGAGGTGAACTCGCAATCCTCCCTCCTGTCTCAGCCTCCTGAACCGCTGAGATTACACCCAGCTAAGAAAGTTTAGTGTTAAAAACCAAACTAAGATATAATTTTGGTTTTAAAAGGCATTCACAAGAGTCACTTATTTTTGTTATATTTGAAAACTGGAAAATCTAGCTAGCGTTATGGGAGTCAGTTAAAATAAGAGTAAGTTAAGAGGCACAATGTGTTCAAATCCATAAAAACCACTTAGTTATGAAAATTTCTTTGGTCATTGGATAATCCAGACACCCCTGCTTTTCTGTCAAATGTGTAGTTTCAGTGATTGGCTTAGAGGTACATGACTCAATAAAAGCCAATATGTTTTTCTACATTAGAAAACAGAGCCGGGCGCGGTGGCTCAAGCCTGTAATCCCAGCACTTAGGGAGGCTGAGACAGGAGAATTGTGAGTTCAAAGTCAGCCTCAGCAACAGCGAGGCACTAAGCAACTCAGTGAGACCCTGTCTCTACATAAAAAACACAAAATAGGGCTGGGGATGTGGCTCGGTGGTCAAGTGCCCTTGAGTTCAATCTCCAGTACCAAAAAAAAAAAAAAAAAAGAAAAAAGAAAACAGTTCCCTGTTTCTTTTACCAGAAGAGGTGCCTTCCTTCGCTACATAATGTGGTATGAGAATGTGAGATGCAGAACAGAAAAGGGAGGGCCTAGACGAACTGCATATGGCAGACATTGGGAGGCTACCATTTAAAACCCAAGCATTATATTTATACCGTGTCACAGAGAGAATGAGAGGAACCATGTGAGCTGCTCGATAGTTTGAAGCTAAATGCTACTTTTTATTTGCAAAAGATCTAGGTATGCAAAACCAAGTTCACAAAAATACTTTCTTTTCAATATATAATTAGATTAAATAAATCCCAAGAGCTATGATCTAAAATGATGCATAAGACTCTCTCATGAACCTCAACCCTTGAGTTTGATCATTAAGTGCCCTGTCCTGAGTTTCTTTTGCTTAGAAGAGTTTTGAAAAGGATACAGATCTCCTTGGATCATTCCAGGTCTTCACTCGTTAAAGCAAACTGAAGATTTCAGTTGAAAATATACAGTAACAGGGAGTAAGTATCCCCAAAGTACTTAGATTCCTTATCTAATCAGAATGAAGTCGACAGAACATAAACTTTGGAGATGGGCCAACCTGGGTTCAAATTCTAGCTCCAGTACACTAACTATACAACCTTGCGCAAGTTATTTTACCTCTCTTAGGCTTACCCTCTCGTGTGAAATACTGATAACAGTATTTACCTCGCAGGGGTTTTGACAGGATTAAAGGATGGCAAGTCGAGGTGAAGTACTTCGTGCATGATTTAACTCTGAAGGATTCAAAACTCAAGCTCCATCACTAATATTAGAACAGTTCATTTCTGATTCACATTTTTCTCTGGATACAATTCTTATATATAAATTGTATGTCCCAACATCACTAGAAAAAGAATCTATTAGCATTTGTTTCTTACAGAGTTGAAAATGTTTATAATTATTATAACTGAGGGAAGATTTGAGGACAGTCCTGCTGACTCCTTTCCATTCTCATTTCAAGCCTACAGGGGGTAAAATGGTATCATTGTTTTTCACAAATGAACAAATTTGTTGGTCCAAAGAATACGCTCTACGTTTAATAAATATAGATGATTAACAAATATGTGACTTTCATTGCAAGGAAATCCTGATGCAAGCTAGTAAAAGTTTGTGCACTGCCATCACCCTCCACCCTCCCTTTCTACAGCTGTCCAGTACTGCTGATCCATCATTGCTCTACAGCCTTTGAGTGGGCACCTGCCTTCTGAATTACTCACAACACAGGGCTTCAGGATGCTAGTTCTGGCAAATCAGAGTTGTAAGTGGCATTGATATTTACTTGCCATCCTGTTTCTTTTGTAGTTCCCTGTATTTATCATGTCAGTAAGTGTTTATTTTATATGATATCATGCATATTTTTTCTTCAGGTCATGTTACACATTGGAATTAGCCACCCTAGTTTATAATAATTAATTACATGGATATGTATGTCATGTAGATATTGAAATTACATAACAATTTTCTTCATAACCCAAGAAGCCTTGTAATGGTGCATGCTTATATTTTTCTGGTGCCTATTACATATGATTAACTAATAAATCAATTTTATACAGCATACTAAAATAATTCAACAATAGCCATAACAATTTACAGGGTCAATAATACAGGCCTGAAAATTCAAAATGAGTTCAGAGTAAAAAGTCAACAGCCATGCAGTGACACAGGATCAGAAGCCACTAATGTGGTAATGAAACACAGGAGTGAGTCCCTAAGTAAACATTTAGACATCAGATGGTTGCCATTGAAAAGGGATGATGATATATTGCTTCAATGATGTATGCCATGCATTAACTAATCCCTAAACACTCATTGACAGGTAGTGTCTCATTCACTTTGCCTCAGATTATAATGGCCCATTGAAGCTATTATTTTTTCAGAGAGAAGAAAAATTGCAATGATGCATTTTACATTTCTACAGGGACTTTTTGAATTTATTATCATACTTTTTGTTTCTTTTGTCATCTAAAGGAAAATAATGGAATAAGTTAAATTGCACTCTACAATTCTTAACTCCTAAAAAAATAAAAATAAATAAAATTTTAAAAGATGACTCAGAAGGTCTTTTCTGGAGTCAAATGTTGAGCGGCTGGAGTTGATTCATCCTGCATGATTAATGGGGTGAAGTTTGGTTGCCTCAGAGATCCATTTTCTTTCAATATAGTTTCAGCAACTATAATTGCTGATGTATGAATGATAAGAAAACAACTTCGTCAATTGAAAAGATTATTAAAAGGTTCAGAGAAGGATTCTTGGTATTTCTGCATCAACACACTGAAGAGGTCTAGCAAAGTTGCCCTAAGCTGAGTTGCCAAGCTGTGGTAGGGTTACAGATTAGTATGAAACTCAGAGGCACCCCTCTGTGTATTAGAAGCATTCAACATGTGACAAAGGACTTTCCTGGATAAAATAGAAAACATCATCACCAAATATCAGCAAGCCTACATCTTTGTAAGTACTATCTTCAGAGCTCTTTGGCTTTTGTTTATGATGATCATTAACTCCACACCATGAACAGATTTTGACTCAGTGCATTATAGCACATGCTTTGAACTGGACTCTCAAGCAGTTCAATACCTGGGAAAGCAGCTCTGATCCATCAGGACCTATAGCAAGACTGGCTTCAACCCATTCAGCAGAGTAATAGAGAAGCACTTTCCACCTTTCCTCCACTCTGACATACAAGAGCTTCATATTCCCATGGGCAGATGGAGTGTTAAACATAATTCTTGGTCAGCAAGCTATAAGTACTCTCATAATTACTTAAGAAAATCATCAGACTGTCATTAAAATCTGGTGCAATATCTAAAAGAAAATTATTGATAATTTTCATTACCTAATGATTTGTAAGAAATCACTCATGACATACTTTACAATGGAAGCCACAGTATGGAAGGTCCTTGAGCATGAGAAGTATAACAACAGCTATATACACATCTGGGGAGTCTTGTAAAAAGGCTGCAGCATCGATATGGTGCAAAGCTGCTGGGTGCAGTGAAACTACCCTAGTAATTTCAGCTACTTGGGGAGTTGATGCAGGAGGACTGATTGAGCTCAGGAGTTCAAGACCAGCCTAGACAACATAGTGAGACCTTGTCTCGAGTATTAAAACAAAACAAATTAAAGACAAAAAAAAAAAAAAAAAAGTGTTACAAAACTCTCTGCCAGACTGAGGCCTATATAATCTAACTCAATTTAGAAACCAATTCCACAATTCAAGCTCTCACAATGATTGAGGCACAGCTATCTGCTGCTATACTTTTTTTTTTTTCTGGCATAGATACAGGGGCAGAGTGGCTGATAACAGTACCTTCACATATCTGCAGAATGAAGGACTCTGAGTAGGAAGGTAAAAGGAAAATGCATAGGAAAGCAGGACTTCAAAGAAAAGAACATCACTGTGAACTGCTGGGGAAATAGCAGTGGCTCTATTCCCCCTGCCAGGTAAGCATAGCAACGGTTTAATTGGGTGGCTTAGTTGGAGAGAAGGTACTAAAAGGAACAGGAGACTTAGAGGCATTGCCTTAATCAATGGCACACAAAGCCTAATTTTTGCATGTAGTGTATGTACTTAGACTTTTTGGTACTAGTACAGATTTTGAGTCACAAACAGAGATGAAGACAGAATGTCAACCTCAGATTCATGTTTGAAAACAAAGAGCAAGTCATATAGATGTCAAAAGGAGTAGCAACACACTGGTTAGGAGTGCCAGCTCTGGAGCCAGGCTGAGTATTTGAATCCAAACTTTGTTATACATCGGCCATGTGATCCTGAGTAAGTTGCTTAGCCTTTCCATGCCTCAGTTCTCTCTTCTATGAAGAAGTTGAGTTGGCTTTATAGCTTTCTTACATGGACTGAGTTTGTGAAGAACATTTCAAACAGTTCATAGCTTATTATTTTAGAGAACCAAGTTGTTATTATTTTAAGGGGCTAAGATGATTAGAACTCTCAATTTATGTTTATATTTAAATATACTAAATTTGTCAGGTCGAATTATTATGACTTTTATATTAGAAATATATCAGTAATTGAGAAAAACTCTATCCCAGACCTAGAAGCTCAGTTTAGGGGCTGGGTGTGGCTCAGTAGTACAGTGCATGCTAAGCATGTGCAAAGCCCTAGGTTCAATTACCAGCACTAATAATAATAATAAATATAAATCTCAATTAAAACCAAAAATGTTTTATAAAATATTTGTAGAATGAAATATGCAACTTTTAAAAAAAAGTTAGAGATCTGAAAGCTTTACTTGATAATAGTCTAACAAAATGGTTCATTTGGTCAGCAGTAAAAGCAGCAGAAAATAACCCAACTAGCAAAAACACAACTTACTTACCCATTTATCTTTATGCCTTTGACACTAGTAGTATGTTGTTTCATTCTTAGAGGAGTGTCATCAAATCACTTGTTATCTACCTTGATATAAGAAACAGTAGTCATTGTACCAAAGCAACAGATCTGAAATGGGTATTTCATTCAACAGCTAAAAATCTTAAAAGTATATCACAATTGGGTGCTTTCTTCTGAACTTAGAAAATAGAAGATAATATAAAAAGTATTTTTGTGATTTTTTTTGCCAATAACATTGTTTTCTAGACTGAATTTGCCTTTCTAACCCTGTCACACCTCCAGAGGTAAAAATTTTAGAATAGCTAAAGAAGATTTTCAAAAATTCTAATGTCCTTTACAGAATCAAGAAGCATTGATAGGAATTTGATTCCAGGGGGATAATTGGGCAAGAGAGGGATTTTTTTTAAATATAAAAACTATGTTTACTAATAATACAATGCCAAATACAGTAAAAATCAAAATTATTTAAGTGCATTGTGTTAGGCAAGGAGGGAAGGATAGAAGTTAGACAAAGGGGAATGAAGGGAAGGGGGTTGGGAATAGGAAAGTCAGTAGAATGAATCAGACATATAACTTTCCTATGTTTATATATGAATTCACGGCAAGTGTAACTCCACATCATGCACAAGCACAAGAATGAGAATTTATACTCCAAGTATGTATAACATGTCAAAGTACATTCTACTATCATGTATAACTAAAAAGAACAATTTTATTTTTAAAAAGTACATTATGTCAGTATGTACTGTGGGAAAAGTTAATAGTCTGCCTGTTGCAGATGTTGTAGTATGCAGGGTACAGTCTCTGGGACCTCCTCCTGGACTCTCAGAGTGGGTAGGCGCCCCTCTTGCACATTCCCTAGCATGGCATTGGCTTCACAGTTTTTCAGTTTCCTCACCAAAGAAATACAGATGCTTTCCATAATGGGAGAAAGTCTTATTTTTTTCCTACTTAAGAATTTAAATTTCATTCATTAAATTTTCTTTTTTGCAATGTGTAGCTTTATTTCTTTCTGTGCTAATTTTTAGTATATACTGAATATGTTCTTTGTTTGATTGAATGGGTATAGGCACTGGCTTCACATACTACATGTATGTATATAATATACCCATATTATGTATATGCAAATATATATACCCTATTATACTTGTTTTACTATAAAATAAAATGTAGCTGAAGCAGGAATTATCTTGGACTATTTCTAATTCATAAAATCTCAATACACTTTATTATGAGGTAGTCTCAATTATTAAGTGGTCTCTGTCTAGCAAGGTACATGATAGTGAGATAAAAGGGGCTCAGTGCATTTTATTCCCCTTTTGAAACATAGACTATTATACATTTGCACCAACAGGATTTCTTTTTGGAGGTTCATTTTCCTTTCAATATTCCTTTTATTATTAAGTTAAACAGCTCATGTCATCACAACTGTTTGGGCCAGATATAGTAGAGTGTGCTGTGTAAAGTTCTCAAAAGGCACTTCTATAATAACCAAGTCTCCTTTTTATAGTGATTCAAATTATGTCTAGTTCTAAAGTAAAAGTAAGATCTATAAGAATAAAATCATTTTATGCTATGGAAGTTACTTCTTCTAAAATAATGTTTCAATTACTATCCTCACTTATCTATTAACATACAGTGAAACAGCTCAATAGCATTTTTCTGGGTACTAAGATTTTAAATGTTATGCTGTATACAGGACAAAATCACTCCAAAGGTCTTTTGCCAGAGCTTTGAAAGTGAACATGAAGTGTAGTACCAAGCTATATTGGGAAGAGGTGACATTTTAAAGCAATCACAAGACATGTTGCAGATCCACACTAAAGTCAGACCAGGAACAACATCTGGCTGGACAATGAGGAATCATAAAACTAATGTATTTCCTATGGGATAAGCAATTAGGCCCAATTGGCATCTGACTTACATTGTTTTGTTTTACTATGCCCTGACCTCCTTACCTGTACGTTTCTCCAGTGATTCTTTGGAGGTCCTGATAGTTTCATAGACAGGAATATTATCTATATACTTATCTTCTGGGGAAAAAAGAACATTTGCAATGTGGGAGGTACTGAATTTAGAAAAAGAGAAGCAGGAGGCTTTTATAGAAAGATGCCAAATAGAGAGGAACTCAGTGCTGGAAAGGGGTTCTTCATAAGAGTTAAATAGTTGGCAGTGCTAGGGGACTCAGAGTGTCTTGAGGAAACTTGAGGAAAGACACCTTATCCTGAGTCCCCTCTCTATAATAAGATACATTTTAAGCTAACAAAGGAGAACCTTGAAGGGAGATGTAAATTCCATGTAGAAACTAGTATATACAGTGAAAAAATGCCCAGGATATGATATGAGTAATTGACCACAGAAAGAGATTATCCACTGGCAATCTCAAACGGAAATTTTAGGTGTAGCATAATCCCTCAAAACTATGACATTCTGAAACATCTAAGTCATCATTCCTCTTTTTTTTTTAAGTATTTTCATGATGTGTTTAAGGAGGATGAAGAGTTTAGTAAATTAGAAACAGCCCAATTTCATTTGGTTCCTGGAACATCATCTTCATGTAGTGAACATTGATTGTAAAATCAGTTCTAAAGAAAATTAAAATGACCAGTGAGTGATCTCTACCCTAGGAAACTGTCTATAGAACTGCTATTTTTAAAGCAGAATCAATATCTTACACCATTAGTGATACTAAGCAAAGACAGAAGAGAAAATCAGTGTTGTTGTAAAGATTGATTTTTTTCTCTTTATGTACTTTCATATTGATCTAAGAATTCACAAGTTAAACTGCTGGGGTTATAATTTAAATATTACTAAAAAGATATTTAGAAAGAAAATTTTATGTTATTATGTCATTTCCTCTTTATTATTTTATTTTTATACACTCTCAAGCCATTCAACTCTGTTTCACACACACACAAACATTATTTCTATCATTATTGCAGAAACTACACATTTTGAAGTAACTATTGATTTACACCATGAAACAGGGAGGAAGTCTAACAAGGATATCATCTTTGTGGGTAATTTTTTATTACTCTCTTGGGTTGCTGATTCACATTTGCCACATGTGTATTTAGATAGATACCAGATACCAAATGGGGATATCAAAAAGAAAATTGGATTTTATAATAGCTCAGGTTTGGGGCAGGTGACAATATTTTAGGTTGCAAGAGAAGTTCAGGAAGTAGCAAGGAGAGAGAAGGATATTTTAGATAATAACTGTCACACAACTCCAGATGTTCTACAAACTGGAGAAATTACAAAGGCAGAAGTGAACATCTAGACCAACAGATGGTTTCTTCTGCTTGCAGCACTTGCTGATTAACCATTTTGAACAAATATTTTACTTTAGTAAGTCTAATCGACGAGTATTCCAAAACCATTCTGCCAGCTATTTTAATGGGCTATTCTAGAATTCAACTAAGGGACCTTGCTAATCATACCTATGTTTAACATTTAATTCTTTGGATGATCTTTTATGACACACTTTTGAAAGTAGAGCAGAATTTTAAAATATCAAGATGCTTTGGAAACCATGAAAGGAAACTGCTTGAAAGTAGTACTCATTTCCAAATCCCTTTAAAGGCCTGAATGTGAGAAATTTTTCTAGATAGATGTAGGATTTTCCAAAAGCAATTTCTTGAGTCTTTTCTTTATGGTTATCTGCAAACTTTAAAAAATAACAAATGAGTATCACCAGATGTCAAATATTTGTTTCAACTGCTTTTTTAATGCAAAGAAAGTAGTAGTATTTATTTTATGGAGACCTGAATAGGCCAGTTACTTGTAGAACAATTCAGAGTAGGCTTGTATGAACAAATGAATAAATGAAATAGTTATTCTTAGTGTGAGAACAGCATAGACATATCCAAAGAGCAGTGAAGAAAAGCAGTGCTTACCAAGGAAAACTATTCACTTTAGCAAAACATAGCAATGTTTCTCATGATGTGATTTGATGACCACCTGCGTCAGTCGGTTGGGGAATTTACACAAAATACAGTCAGTGTTTCCACCCTAATACTTTGTTCCACAATCTCTGCTGGTGTAAGACCAGAAATCTGAACTTTTTACCAGTTTCCCTGGTATGTTTTACACTATTTAGCTTTTCACAACTAAAGGGACATACAATATATTCAAGAGGAAGATACATTGGAAGGGAATTTGGAGCCAAATTTTAAAAATGTAAATGTCAGGCTAAGAGGTTTAGATTTTATTCAGTGAGGAATGGAGAGCCATTGAATAACTGTAACAAGAAAAGCACACAATTAAAGCACACTTGGGGAAATTTAACATTGCAGGACTATATAATGTTAGAGATTTAGAACAGAAAAAAAGTCTAGCAAAATATGAGGCCATGAGGTCCCAAACTGGATAAGAGCTCTGAGAATATACAGGAAATAATAAATTCTGATATATTTTAAGAGAATTCATAAGTGATTTCCTGCATATAAGCAGTCACAAAGAAGATAGACATGATCACAGGTAACCATGAAGTTCTGAACCTGCCTAATTAACATCATGAGTTAGAAGAAAGACTCAAATCAGAGGGAAAATTATTGGTTGGGTAAAGTAATGAACATGTGGTTAGAATATAATTAAACAGTGAACAACTGAGTCAAAAGCTAACATCCAGAAGGGAAAGAAAAAGAAAGACTGGGTCACTAGCTCCTTATGCTGAAAATAAAAGATATTACTGAGTTACACTGTCATTTGCATTATATCCACATGGATTTATTTGTAGATGTTTCCTTTTTCTAAAATCTTAATTAGGAAAATTTTTCTCACTCCACTCCTAAAATGCCTTACCATTTACACAGATATTTTTCCTTTATTTGAATTTAGTAAACTTCATTTTGAATTCATATAAGCAAATCACTGTTCTTGTCTTTCCTGATAAAGACTGCTCTGTTTGGTATATTATTTCATTGTACATTAGTGTATTGGAATTTCAGGTGGAGAAGAAGAGAGAAGGAGAGGGTTACAGCAGAGAGGGAAGGGGATGGGAGTCTCCTACTCAGAGCACTTCAAGGGAAAGTTTAGTCATTGGGCCATCGCCCGGTTAAAATTGCCCTCAGGAACAAGCTTACCTTAATATCCTAAGACATGCTCAATCACTGGTTGGGGAAAAGCCATGAGGAGTATGGCTACAGTAAATGCCACTAAGATTTCAGAGCATAATAACTAGGTTCCGAGGTCCTGAAAGGTACACTTTCATGGCTGCCACCAGATAGAACGTTATTGTTTATTTCTAAATGGTTGTATTTCACATAATCTCTGCAACAAAGAAATTAAATAAAATTAGATTAGCTAGTTTTCTAGTTTTGATTCTAATGTAAAAACAATAACTCATAATTTTATCTTCTGCATAATGTTATTTTATGAGTCCCTAAAAGGAAACGCAACACTTAGCATTTGTTATGGTTTAGATATGAGGTATCCCACAAAAGCTAATGTGTGAGACAATGCAAGAAAGTTTAGAGGTGAAATGATTGGCTCATGAGAGCCTTAACCTAATTAGTGCATTAATCCATTCAACTGTTTTAACTGGGTGGTAATTGTAGGCAGGGAGGGTCTAGCTGGAGGAGCTGGGTCACTGGAGGTGTGCCTTTGGGTCTTATATTTTGTCCATGGTGAGTAGCTCTCTCTCTCTCTCTCTCTGCTTCCTAGTGGCAATGTCCTGAGCTGCTTTCCTCCCCCACACTCTTCCTCCATGATGTTCCAACTCACCTTAGCCCCAGAGCAATGTAGCCAGCTGTCTATAGACTGAGACCCCTAAAACCAAGAGCCTCAAGTAAACTTTTCTTCCTCTTAAATTGTTCTTGTTAGGTCTCTTGGTCACAACATACTATCAAATAATATTTTTAGCTATCTATAAGGTGCTATTATTTAGAATCAAATCCATTACTTCCTTCCAACCAACAACAGTTTTATTGAACTAAGGCAATCACAGAAAACACCTACTACATTTAAAATCAAATATTAAAAAATCACCTGAAAATGAATTTGCTAATGAAATTTTCTACTCAAAAATTTAGGTTGTTTCTGAGAAGATAAGTAATTATTCCTTCCAAATAAAAACACTTTTTAACAAAATGCTTAATTCAATCATTAAGTGGCCATTAAAACAAATAAAACTTTTAAAGATGATAGAAAACATTTTATTTTAATAATACTTGAATTACATAAATCTCACGAAATGTTTAAAAATTTAAAATCCAAGAAATATGAATGACGAATAAACCTACTACATGTATCCTGTGCACAAATCTCCTGCATTTCTGCATATTTTCTACAACCACTTTTTAAATTCATGTTTACAAACCCAATTTTGCAATTCTATGATGAAAACATAATTTGTTCAATAAGTGATATTTTAAAAATAGCTACAGAACAAGTTGTCTTTAGCCATCCTCTTGTTCTAATAAAGTACATGGCAATGCTGCTACTTGGAAAATCCTTTTTACCATTATTCTGACCATGAACATGAAAGCCATTAAACTGCCTCTACTTGAAAAACTGGGGCTCTAGTCAGTTCTCTCTATTCACATGCTGTGAAGTATGATTGTGTTTAAATTTTCATTGGGGAAGAGAAAAAAAGCAAAAACAAATGTACATTGGGATAATTTTGTATATTGCTGATTCTAATAAGCAATATATAATATATAAATATAAAATGAAATAACATTTTCCAAAATATGTATGCAAAATATGTATCTAATATTAAGGAAGTATGGCAGAAGAGAATGAATCAAATATCATCAGCATTTGGTTTGGTGCTTAAATGGTCTGGCTTTTTTCATTTTTGTCTGTTTTCCCACCAGTGAAATGTGAGCTAGAATTATATTATCTTCATTGTTTCATTTGAATTTAACTTTTAGTTAATCATGGTCTCTCAAATTTTTAAATTTCTTTTTCAGAAAAGGTCTAACTAAGTAGGGTTTATTTGAATGTCATTGTTGGTGGCAAATTTATATATTTCTTAGATAAATACAATTTTAGGAAATAGCCAAAAGTCATCTAGAACCATGATTGGTTAGCGAGCTGGATTAATAAGTGAACAAATATTACTTTTACTTTGATTTTTTAAATTATGTGATCTTAAAGAGGTTTATTTTATCATATGCTGTCAACTGACCCTGAAGCCAATTCTATAATTCATGTGTATTGATAATGAGTTTCCTCTCCAAAAATACCAGCTTGAACAGCTAACTGACCCTGAAGCCAATTCTATAATTCATGTGTATTGATAATAAGTTTCCTCTCCAAAAATACCAGCTTGAACAGCCAACTGTTTTTTAATAGTATATATTTGATTTTGTTAAAATAAAACTCATCAATTTATACCCCAACTACTATCTCCTTCTAAAGTCAGCCTGTTCAAGTAGGCCATAATTACAGGCTGAGAAAAGCCGTATCATGCTGATTATGTAAATATCTAAATAGTCACATCAGAAATAATATCATCCACTGTACTTTCAAGTAAAATATGCTAAAGGTAGCTCATTAGTATGAATATAGTTCTTCTGTCCCTTTTGTTCCAATCTCAAGAGTTCAATCAAACTGTAAGAATTAATGTTCTTAAGGGTATGGTTTGGTCACATCAATCATAGTAATCAATAAATATGTGCTTAGCAACCTTACATGCAAGGCAGTGTGCCAGAAATTGAGTTGGTGGTAGGGAAGGGAGAGATTGAGGGATAGAAGATACACCAAACAGGGTTTTTATACATAATATCTCTTCTTAAAGCAAATATTCCATTCTTATAATGATATATACTTTTTTTATGAAACCCAAAAGAGTTAGTTATTGTGCATGATCTGAATACATTTACTGGAAATGTTTGGAAGTCATTCAATAAACATAAAATAGGCTAAGATTTTTCTTTTATAAGAATCATAGTCCACACCAGATGATTGTGACTGCTAAATAGGTGATTTCTACTAATTATGAAATTCATTTATCTTCTAAAATGATAGCCTGGAAGAGATGAACATTGTATTTTCACCTAAGTGGATTTTAAGAATTCTACTTAAATACATGAAGATAAGAATCAAGAATAAATTCTTTTGGGTGATGGTAAATAAATAAAAATAAACTGAAAATCCAATTTCAAAAAAAAAGAAAGAAAAGAAATGAAAATCAAACAAACATTTTGTTTTGTGTCAGAGGCATTCTAACATTATAAGATGGACATGGAGAATTTTCTAATAAGCTTATCATTTTCATTTTTTAGGAGACAAACATCACCCATAATCAATATGTGAAATTTAAATTTATATCTACCTCTAAGATGCATGAAAAGCAATTTTCTGCCTGAAAGACAAGTTTGGGATGCAGTGATTACAATTTCAATACACTTAAAAACATTCAATTTTTCTCATGTCAAAGCCAGAAGCTTTCAAAATGAGGTAGCGTCCAATCATAATGTTTTAATTCAGAAACTTATTTTTTATGGTAAACATTTTCAGACTTTGTGATTATTCATTCTTTGGAATAAAACAATAAGATGCCAACTATTTACCATATAACAGGTTAAAATCCCATATATAATTTTTCTTTATTTGTGATAAAACAAAGCCTTATAATTGGTTGATATAATAATGACATATCTAGTAAGCAAGAGATTATTTAGTGCTTTAAATGATTATTTAAAGCTTGAAGAATAAAGTCTACATTCCATAAACCATGTACAATTTAGTAGTCTATGATATTTTAAAGGTAATGCCTAGAAATTAAACTCTTACTAATAACCACAAATAATTGAAAACAATTCTAAAGCCATTATTCTCAAGTTATATAACTATTTTATTTTTCAGGCTCCTTTAATTAAACTAATTACAAATATTTTAATTTGATCATCCTTAAGGCATAAAGCACTGAGTAGAGAATTGGAGTAACAATATGCTGTCACTAAAAAAGATTGTTCCAGTATGATAAATGCTAGAAGTACACAAAATGTCATGGAAGTGTAGAAGCTGGACTAGCTTTGAGCTGCCTCAGGAAAGGTGGGGGAGGTCCTGAAGATGAGGTGAAGTACTCTGCCATTTTGAGAATGAAGGGTTTACTGCACGGGCCAGCAAGCCGGCCTTCTGTGAGGAAACAGTGTTTGCAAAGTAGCAGAGATGTGTAAGGAAAAAAGTGATTCCCAGGATACATTTGTGATTCCCAGGATCACAAATGGTTTGGCAAAGCCTAAGAAGTTTACAGATGGGAAGTAACATAGGATGAGGCCAACAATTTGCCAAGGTCCTGATCACCAAAGGCCTCGTTCTCTTTGTTAAAGAACTAACTCTGTTCTTCATGGTGTTTTTCTCATTCTAATGTCCTTGTACCACTGGGTGCTGACAGGCTGGTGGTACAAAGATATATACCAGTGTATGAAATTGATATGATGCATATGGCACCTTCTTCTGAAGAGGCAGTTATTGCTGACTATTTGAAGGAAATATAACATTTTTAAATAAAAACAAGCTTGGGAATATTATGGAGAGGAATTCAGACCAGACTCTACACACATTTTTCAGTAAAATTAGACTTCAGTGAAATTCCACAACTGTGGCTGTGACTTAGAAAAAGCCCCTGAGGCCCACCTTGGTGGTTTTTCTTTATCCCAGTCCACCATTAGGAATATTTGGAGAAAAGACTAGGAAGTGCTGGCAAGGGAGGCTCAGCCAGTGAAAGACCTGAAACACAAGTGGGAAAGCATGGGATTTATGTGTCAGATTATGGAGAACAAAGTGGAGGAGGAGGGAGACCAGACGGCAACAGTGAGAACATTTTAAAAGTTACTGTGTGGGTGAGAAGATGAATAAAGACAGAGGCAGGGAGCATGCCAAGCAGATGAAAGCAGAATCTACAATGATGTCTAGGTTCTAAGGCTCTGACTTTTAGGCTAGTGGTATTCTCCATCCATTTGTTCCCTGAGCACTTGAGGGCTTAGTATGTGTCACATTTATTATAAGCCAAGCTCTGAAGGCATAGAGATCAAAAAGACACGCTTTTTGGGGGAGGGTTTTCATAGCCATTTTTAGAAGTCTGCAGTGAAAATGTAGTAAAACTACACATATTAGTTTAAAATATTAGGAAAAATAATTTCCAGTACCTAGCATACTAACATATAGTAAAGTACAAGCTCAGTAAATATTTATTGGATGAATGAAGTCAGTCTTGATAATGTTCTTTTTCAAAAACGATTAAAAAAAAAAGATAGGAGAATGGAGTAGAAGTATCTCCCATGTAGTTGAAATGTAAAAAGAGGTTATCTCTACTAAGGCAATGAAATGCTGCTAGCAATAAATCATTCCTTTATAGGATGCAAAGGAAAATTGGATAATTTTTCCCCACTAAACATTGCCAGTAGCTATTCCAAGAAATGTTCTCCGTTCCTAATCTTCCTAGAATGAATTTTTAAACAAAACATTAAAAGCACGCTTTGCAAATCAGTTACCAGAAAGTACAATAATGGGCAACAGCAAGCACACTAAGCTATAAAATGAGGACATTTCACTGGTCCTCCAACTTTGACAAGCCATTTATGAATTCAGAAAATTAATCAAAATTATCATCACATCCTTAGGCCATGTTTACTTAAGTAAATATTCTATATCTTTAAGTTTCTGCATAATCTGCTTTGACAGTTGTGAAAGTATAACCCCTTATGAAAATCTCAAGAGTAGAGCTTTTGCAAAAGCCTCCTGTTATGTCTTCTATTTTTTCTACTTGCCAATGTTTTTTAAAATCAGATCAAAAACTCAGGTATGAATGAATGCCTTTCAGATATCTCATGCTATTAAAATGATGCTTGCATTCTGTAATACTTTACTCTTTACAAGATGTCTTTGCATAATGCTCTTGCTAGGTCCTTAAAACCACACTTTGATGTAAGCAGGGAAGACCTTCCCCACCTTTTATAAATTACTAAACTAAGGCTCAGAGTGGTTAAGTAGCACAACCATGTCTATTTAACTAACTAGTTATTGGCAAAATAGAACTAATTTGTCATAGTTCAGATTGGCCTAGTAATACTGGGAAAAGGGCATAAAAACTGCCAACAAGACATATATATTCATGTATGCATTCATTCAGGAATCCAATAAATGCTGATGTTGCACTTGCTTGGCCCTATATTCTGGAATATCTACTGCAATAAATGAAAGACAAGACAGACACATTCCCCTCTTCCATGAGCAGTCTGTGGACAAATTTATATTGCCAGAGCTAAATTAGATGGAATATATGTTAACAACCGAATGCATATCTTTCAGTGCCTTTCTTTTTCATTACCTATCCTCTAAGTATTTTAATTATATTTTCTACTATTTCACAAATAAACACTGAGTTTTCAGTTTTTGCTAGAACCACGTGTAGCTTACTTGGCTTATTTTACATATTACTACTTTCATTTTTTAATTTTACCCTGTTTAAATTCCTGGAATAATGAAGAGCTACTCAGAAATCTTACAGCACAACTCACCTCATCTGGTTAATAAATCAATATTCCTGAAATGACAGAATTTTTGAGAAGGTTACGTTTGAAGAGAGCAGCTGTAGATTTTGGCAAAGAGACTCTAAGTGTTTCTCTGTTATATCTAAATTGCCATAGATATCATAATAAGGGAATGTAAGAACTCTTAGATTTTTTTAAAAACCTGGTGTTTTAGAAATCTCATCATGGATTAGAAGTATTTCTTATGATTATTTTCTTATGATTTCTTTTAAGTTTTATCATCAACATGGAATAGTGAAAATAAACCTCATATTTAAGCTTAAGAAAATAAAGAGACAGGAAGTAGGGCAAGTCAAATTTCATAACTAATAAAAAGTATAATACCAAATATGAGCCAGGCAATACCTCCTGTTTTCTCTTGCTACCTGACCATAGAATTCAAAGGCTTCTATTTTAGGGATTAAGCAATACAGGAGGACATTTTAGCTAAATACTGGACTTGAAAAACTGAAACAAATCTAACATTTTTTTCTTTTCACTAACATATGGTATATTGAACTGCACCAACGTGACTTCAAATTCTATTTTAGTTTCACAATTTCACATTACTTGAAATATGTAATTGGAAGCTTAATAGGCAAGTATAGTTTGATGAGATGATGTGGTCTGGGAAAGCTTCATGTCAAAGTGAGGCTTGAGCTAGGTATTGAAAGATAAAGATCTGACAAGGTAAAAAGTAAGAAGGGGACAAATAGCACACTTACGAATAATAGAAGTGTGAGTAAAGAAAATGTGTGTGAGAGAGAGAAAAATAAAACAGATTCAGAAAATTGTTTTAAGGCTGGAGAAGTTTTTCACTGTGATATAGCAGTTTAAAAGGTTAAAAAGCCTCTTGCTATGGGGAAGGGAGAGATCTGATTGCAAAAGACTGGTTACATTGTGAGAAGGCAGGAGCCACTGATGGTTTTATAGCAGTTTTATATAATAGATGAATCTGCCAATGGTAAGCTGCATGGACTGGAAGAAGACCTGTAGGTTGAGAGGTTGCCTGCTGAAATGATGCTGAGGAGAAGGGGGGAGGGTTCCGACTGCCCTCTATAGCGGTTATCTCTGAGACATAGCCAGATGCAAAGCCCAAGACTTCGAATCTCTACGGCTGTCGATTTCACTGTAGTATAAAATGGTTCCCTGCCATTTAATAGCCAAAGTCCTTCCTCTCTCTAAAGTTCTATAGAAATATAAGGACACATTTTCAAAACTGAAGGAAACTGCTTTTTAATCCAATTCCAGAAGAAGCTAGATAACGATCTCTAAGAAACACCACTGACTTCTGGTTAAGGTCCACAGCTGATTTCTGGATAACCTACCTCTCTTGTGAGATATTTTTGCTGGGATGCTTCTGACCCGTGGCTCTTCTCCCTTACAAGGCTTATTGTGCCACAGCTTGCCTGGAGCCCAGCTGCATGGGGACTCCCAGTCTTGCTTTACTTCAGTCAGGCAGGCTAGTGACTTATGTAAATTAGCATCTCTGACTCATTTTTAAGTGTTAGTTTTACAAATACTTTGCTGCTACTCTTTATCTCCTTCAAGTCCTCACAGTTCATACCAAAGCTGGAGGCTTAGTTCCCTTTTTGATTAATTCCATCAGAAAAAGAGCTGTCACATTTACTCAGGTTGTGATAGCAATTGTCCTGTATCAGAGCAAATGTAGCCTAAAATGAAATAAAGTTAACTACAGAATCTCTGGGTACTGTCACCCTCTCCTCTACAGAATATCTTAAGTTTCTCCAGAGACCCCCACATAATTGTTCTTAGACTTTCAGCAAACTTTCTGCAAAAGAATTTTTAGGTGGGAGATATGCTTGCAGAAACACAGTGTGATAAGAAAGACTAACCCAAGGCCTTCACAGAAGTTTGCATTTTAGAGTTAGGTCCTTGAAAGCCAGCTGGTGGGAGAAGAGAAAGAAAGAAGGAAAGAAAGAAAGAAAGAAAGAA